>JABUQX010023252.1:20000-22500 GCA_015478945.1 Trachelipus rathkii | reverse complement strand
CTTTATACTTTCTAACACTGCTAACTCACCACCATTGCTGCTGCACCTCATACCCCTTCCTCTTAGATTATTGTGATTCAAACCAGTTCATTACTTTTTAAAATAATTTTCCAAGATCTTATTCTCGTCAAAATCATTGCTAGACGAAACACAAAAGGAATTCTTTGACGGGTGAGTGTATCAAATCACGTACGCACCACACATAACGAAAAATGTTCCTTCATGGAACACATCGTCGTCTCATCGCGCTAAGACAGTAAAAAATTTACTTTATTTATGCTTTGCACAATTTTACGTTGAATAGATGCGAAAATGACTGAATTAGAGCATTTTGGACTGTGAAACTTGGTATACATAGCATTTCTACCACTAGTTTTTAAATTTTCTGAAAGGCATGGTCTCCAGCATTAGCACGATATCTTAAAGACTCAAAATGCCATTCGTTCCACGAGGCCAAGAGATCGATTCGACCCTGAGTTTCATTAGTCCACCGTAACGATAAATTTGCTTACACAGAAATCAACTTCCTTCAACAATTGGAATATCCACTTTCACTGTCTTTGCCTCCCTTTCTCTGGCGTCAATCTGTTTGTCATTCTCTCGATTTTTTCCTTTGAACCTCCTTTCTTCAGCAAAATCTCTTATTATTACCGATTCCTTGTGATATTTAGTGCCTAGTTTTTCTGAAAACTTCATGCTTTCTTAAGCTTGGAATTTACGTCTCGAGACAAAGACACCCAATTCCTGTTTTCCTTTACCTTCTTCTTTTGTTTCCAAAAAAATGCACAATTGAGCAATAAACCCCAACGTTTTATCAGAGTAAGCTATAGCCACTTATGAAATATCTTTCCCGATCCTTGGCCTCCTAGCAGGAAAATGTTTTTGAAATCTAGTTTCCAGAATATGTTTAATATTTCCACTTTCCCTTATTGCTAAATACCGTACTTATGAAATTCAATATCGTTTAATTTATTTAAATTATTATTTAATTTTAATAAATTTAATTTTAATTTAATTTCTCGTTATTTATTTAACCTCTACACTTTATCATTATTAACGGATTATTGATACTTAAAAATTCCTAGTGTCTAAAAAAATTTCGGGGGGGCATGGCCCCCCTTGGATACGCCACTGTATTATATATATATATATATATATATACTATTATATATATATATATATATATATTAATGATAGTATATATATATATATATATATATATATATATATATTTATATATATATATATATATATATATTATATATAATATATATTAGATATATATTATATTATATATCTATATATATATATTATATAATTATAATTATATATAATATATATATCATATATATGATATATATATATATATATAATATCATATATTATATATATATTATATATATATATATATGATTTGCCTACTTAAGTTTACACGAGCCGCCACTGTATATATAATGAGCGAGAAAGAAGTTTTATAGGATAAGAGAGTTTTTAAAAAATTAATTACAAACCGCAGTTGGCGGTTATGAAGACCAGTGAAAACCGCGGTTGCGTTGTATAGACCACTGGACAACCCTGGTTGCGGTTTATTCGATCCATCCACTAATATATATACCTATATATATATATATACATATATATATATATATATATAATATATCAAATTATATATAACTATATATATATATATATATATTTTATATTATATATATACTATTATATATATGAGTTTAATATTACCAAAATTCTAATATTTGTTCAACTTAATCGGCCAAAAATTTGACGATGAAGTGACGTTGAGAAAAAATATCGATTTGCGCGATGACGATGACAAATTATATCGTCCCATTACTTTATATATATATATAATATATATATATATATATATATATATTATTATATATATATATATATATATTATATATATATATATATATATATATATATATATATATATATATATATATATATATTATATATATATATATAAAAAATATGTAGGAATAAATCACGTAAAAAAGTAGTTTATATATATATATATATATCATATTATATATATATATATAATACATATATATATATATCAATATATATAATATCATATATATAATATATATATATAATAATTAATATATATATAATACAACAATACTGGTAACCTGAAAAAAAACAAAGCCTCCATTTGATAATTATATTAAACTACTTGTAATAACATTGAGACTTGAGAGTGAAGCATAACATTAGTTATTACTCTGGTACAAATTGGAATTCCAAAATGAAGCTTTTTGTAATCCTTGAACATGGGCTTGTTAATATAATATTTGGGTAATATTATATGGATATTGATTTTGATTTATAGGTCAAATGACCTAGAAAAGTTCAAAGATCAAATTTAAGGTCAACTTTTATATTTTACCTCGGACGCAAATTTTACATAGAATAAAAGTTGTAGCTCTATTCTTGAGCTTTGAAATAATGTTTTTAGTAACTATGTATGTTA
>JABUQX010023252.1:0-17500 GCA_015478945.1 Trachelipus rathkii | reverse complement strand
TTTGGTCCTCCCCATAATTCAATCAATGTACTTCAATGAAATACAAATGGTATAAAAAATAAACAAAAAACTTCGCCACACTTTAATTAAATACAATACAATATACACATAGCACTTATACAGGAATGTAAACTCGCACAAAACATTTACCTCTCTGAATAATTTCCTAACTACACAATTTTAAGACAAGACAAGAACCTATCCAAACATGGCCTTGTTACTCTCATACACAAAAATATCCAATTCGAAAACAGTACAAATTACACACACCTCATGAACAACGACCAAGTAGTACCCACGTACTAATCGTTAGAAGTAAAAATCAATAATAAAAAAACAAAAATCTAATCAATTTTTCTATCCCTCCATCCACTTCTCAATACCTCCCACGGGATTATATTCCTGACCTAACCCCTTAATGCAATATAATCCCTTAATATTGGCTGAGGACGTCAATGCACATCACCCGCATGGCTTAACACACACACACACTAAGAGGTGACACACTCTAGACAACTTAAATTTACTCAGTATCTTCAACAACAGAAACCAACCTACCCGACGACCTTTACAACATAGCCAGAACTTCACGTCCCTAGATATTTCCTTCTGCTCTTCCCAAATTCAAGTTACCGCACCATGACAAACCTTTCACGCTCTTTCCTCTGATCACAATTCAATATAAACACCCCACACATAACATCCTTCAAAAAAAAACATTTATCAACCATAAGAAAGCAACTGGCAACCTTACACTGACTTCATAGAACAAAAACTACAATCCCTCCTCCATACATGTCTTTCCATATCAACAAATCAATACATTTCAATAAAATAATCCTAAAAGCATCCAAAAATACATCCCCCATGGCTACTGCAAACAATTCAATCTCAACATTTCCACCAGAAATAGACACAAAACTAAGAAACTCACTCCGACAAAGACAGCCAAATCAAGACCAACTAAACCAATCATAAACCTTAACAATAGAATAATTTAATCAATTTAAATCAGAATAAGAATTGGAAACATTACACTCATACACCAAACCAACAGAAGAAAAATATTCCGTTCAATAACAAAATCCACGCTTCGCTTCACGTACTCAACCCTTACCATCTCATAATCTGATCGTGCACCAGAAGATAGCAATTATGTAGCTACCACATGTAATTTAACAGTTCAAGCTCCATTATACTAATTAATTGTTTAATAAAGAAAAAAATTATAAAACGAGTAAACAACCTAGAACAATATACCATAACTCTCAGCATCTTTACACTTGTGACGTTCTCTGTAATACGAATTGTATTAGTAGGATTAAAATGAAGAATTAATTGAGCGAGTGACCAAAAATAACACTTACAATATTTTAAATCTTTAAAAAAATTAAAACTGATAAATTTAAATATAAGAATATAAATATACCAATCAGTACAGACAATATAAAATATTGTATCTCAGAATTCTTATCCTTAAGATATAAAAAATAAAATTAAAATAAATTATATATATATATATATATATAATATATATAATATATTATAAAATATAGTATATTTCTATATCATATATATATATATATAATACTATAATATATATATACCTTATATTATATATATATATATATATTATAATATATAGTATAATATATCATATATATATATAATAATAATAATATATATATATATATATATATATTAGATATATTATATATAATAATATAATATATATATAATATCATACATTCTCTTAATGCCTCCATAACAGGTGGTGAGTTGCTCAAACATGACAAAAGGGATCGTGGCACGCATGGGCGTTTCAAGAGTATAATAAGCAGTAGCGACCCAACCCTCCACCATTAAGATATAAACTGTGGTTGAGAAGATATTGAAAGATATAGATAATTAATATGAATAAATGATGGAAGAAAGAAGATTAGTGTGGACAAGTCAAATATTAGTGATGGGGCTGAGAGGGCTACAAAATCCCCCTAGTATGGTTCTTATCACTTTGTTACGTTTTAAGTTCAAATACTAAGTTCATAACAACATAGCAAAAATTAATACCCCCTGCGGATATATATATTATATATATATATATATATATATATATAATATATATTAACATATATAATATATATTATATATATATTATATTATATATATATATATATATATATATATATATATATATATTAATATATATATATATATATATATATATATATATAATTATATATAATATATATATATATATATATATACATATATATATAATATATAATATATATATATAATATATTATTATATCTTATATAATTATATAATATATATTATATATATATATATAAATTTACTATACTATATATATATATATATATATATATATATATATATATATATATATATATATATATAATATATATACATCAACACCCACCTTCTTTCTCTAGACTGGGGGTAAGGGACATCACACTCACTCACACCTACAGAAGTAACTCCCTAAAATATCCTTTTAACCTCTTTAACCTCAAAGTAACTATCATCCCATTTCCAACTTCTCCAACGTTCAGCCTTTTTCTTCTTTCTCTTCTCAACACTTAAACTATTTTTACAAACTTTCACCTTCTTTTTCCTCATCACTCTTACTCTTTTTAGTCTTTGTACCCTTTTTACTAACATTCATCTCCTCCTTCTAACACTCACCTCATTCTTGGTAACACAAACTTTCTCGTCTTCCTCCCAACTTTTACTTATATTTTTTTACTGCCTTTTCAGTTTCATCACCATTATACCGATCATCCCAACATAACCTCACTACATTTCACATACTTTTTCTTCATGCTTACCATCTGCTCTATAAACACTACCTTCATTACCATCACTCAATAAATTCATAGGCCTCTTCTACCTCATTCTTTTGTCTTGTCTTACTGTCATTACTAAAAAACACAGGCCTGTTACTTGTGTTTATACCTCTACCCATTCCTCTTGTATGTGCATTCTATCATCCCTACTCACAAACTCGATCAATCTCCTCGCTCTACCCACACCGATACATCACTCTACTGCATTCCAGTCTTCATTAGGAGACACTTTTGCATTACAATCTCTTCACAAATGATATATGGAGCCACATATATCATACTTTTCACAAAACCAAATCTATTTCTCCTATTCAAACCCTCTCTATTGTCTCCCTCATATCTTCCACTTACACACCATGCAGTTCTTTTCTCTTCACTCCTATCAACCATATGGTACACTTGGTTTTCCTTTTTTCTACATTATTCACAGGTCTACCATGTCCTCTTCCTACACCAGTTGCTTCACTTGCTACATTCATCACTTTTTGTGCTTTACCTACACCTCTACCTCTTTCACCATCCCACTTATTCTCAAAATTCACTGGACTTATAAACAAAATGAAACTTTGACTTACAAATCAAACATTACATAACGTTACCATACTTATCTTTTACATCTCAACCATCTGATTTGCAAAACCAACCACTCATCGTTTCTTTTACTATATCAACTCTTTCATCACTCTTTTTACCCAAGCCTTCACACACGTTCACTAGTGCATCCCGAAATGCTCTAAACTTCCATTCACCTTTACTACAGTAGGCCAAAACTATTTGCCTCTGATTAGCACCGACATTCACTCCTTCTAAAAGATGAACGCACTTCATGTCATCACCCAAATCAATCTTATACTTTTGCTCTATTAATTTGTACCTATTAACATACTCTCTCATCGACTCATTATTCTTTCTTTTAATATAAAAGTACTCACAGATTCTATTATACCCATCTCTTTGCTTCTCCTTAGCATACTTTTCATCTAACTTTGCAGTTATCGCTTTTATTTCATCTTCTTTACCTAATAACTTCCAATCTAAGTCACAAACACATTCAAAAGCTTTCGCACCCAAACTCTGCAATATTTCACCCGTTGGTTTTTCATTCTCCTCTTCACAAACATCATACCATACATTCAACCTCTTTTTCCACATTTTATACACTTCACTATTAACATCGCCATTAAATTTAGGACAAATCTGACGCACACTTCTTTCAACATCTACTCTATCACTTTTTCTTCAGCCCCATCATTACTTACACTTCCAGGCGCCTTCGCCCAACCTTTCGTCTTATCTTTACCGTCTTTGCCCATATTTCACCTCTAACCGAAATGCTTGCTGAACCAATACAAAGAACTATGAACAACACCCCTAATCGACCTAAATTTTATCTCCACAGAACTTAGCTAAATTCCCTTAGAACCCACTTGAACCACCCTCAGAGCCTACCTAACTACGTACAGGGCTAACTGACTACCTACCCTCAGAGCCCATCTAATTTTATATTATAAACACCTTAAGAAACAACTAAGAGACCTATTAGTTATTACTGCTCTCCTCCAATCCCTCGGAACTATACCCTCCATAAATGATTTGTTCCACAAATTTCAAATTCATTCAATTGCAACCGCCTCAGTCTGATTATTTGCACTATTGTATTAAACTTACAACCTTGCTACCACATTAACCTTTTACACTTTCTCACTCTAACACATTACTATTCATCTTCACAATTACCATTTCTTTTTGGCGTGATCAACCACAACATTTACTATAACCTCTTGTTTACTGCCAATGTTATGCAGATTTTCCGAAGTGTTCCCTCCACATTCTTCTACATCCATTTCATCTGTTAAGATAACACCATCCCTATTCATTATTCTATCAGATTTCCCTTACTCTCATCCGTAACCTTTCGACCTTCCTTCCAGAAAAGCTTCTCATTTCTTTGTAAGTCCCTATTCATCCTCTCCAGACTGTTTATTTCCCTCCATCGTATGCAACTTTTAATCTCCTTTTTCCTCCTTATATAATTTCAAACATCTTTCTTTTAGAGACTTCTATTATTTGGCTTTTTAAAGTTACATTCAACCGCTCTTTTACTTTAAATCGCTTGCATCCCCTCTTCATTCCACCAGTCAACTGTGTTGAGATTCTTACTTTCTACTTTAGCACATCCACATACTTCTCTTGCACTATTAAAAGTCTTCTTTCATCTGCCTCCAGATTTGTTCAGTTTCATATATATATATATATATATATATATGATATATATATATATTATATATATATATATATATATATATAATAAATATATATATATTATTATTAATATACGTATTATATAATATATCATAGTATATATATAATAATATATATATATATTTATATTAATTATATATATATTATATTATATACTGAATATATACAGTTTTCATATATATATATATATATATATATATATATATATATACATATATAATGAAAGTTACACTCACAAATGTTTGTTTCTGGCAACTTTTACCAATCTTTGTTCAGATTGAGATTACCAAAAAAAATTATAAAAAAGATTTCACAAAAATCTATACAAAAATAAAGTAAAGGAAACTATGTATATAGATAAATTCTATAAAATTATATACTCAAATAGATCTTCTTTTTGTGACATAATAGACCAATCAATATCCAAAGTGAGGTTTTCCCCCAAATACTCATAAATAGTATTCCAGAGTGAGACTTTGGCGGAAGGTGGTCCATGACCAGGGGAAAACGTTCTTAGTTACTTCATGACCAATATAGAGCAGTATAGAATTCATACCTATATATATATATAATATATATAATATAATATTAAATAAAAATGATCTCTATATATATAGATATATATATATATATATATATATATATATATATATATAATAAAATCAAAATTCTCCATTATAAAATGTATAATAAAAAATATTTAGTTAAACACTTCAGATAGGAGACATTAACAAAAAGAATAATAAATTCCTTTGGAAAATTAGAAAATTAATAGCATACCCATTACTCTAAAAATGCCACCACTCCGTGCATCCTTCATATCAATAAAATAATAAAGAGCAGCGAACAAAAACATCGCAAAGGAGGCAGTTACGAACACATATGACAAAGACCATAGATTTTTGTTCACTGGAATGATTCCAGATTCTTTACTCCAACCACAGAGAAAACCAGCAGTAATACCCTAAAATAAATGGCATTATTATTATTATTATTATTATTATTATTATTATTATTATTATTATTATTATTATTAAAAATTAAGAAACTTATTATAATTATTTATACTATATAAAGTGTTTTTATTATCATTATCAACAGTGAAATTTAATTAACATTGGTGTTTTGTCCGGGCTCATAGGACCAACAGTGTTGCAATTAGTGCCCCCCTTTTCAGATATTAGGGAAGTTAACCTTATTGTTACATAAGATATTTACAGACATATCGAAACTGTGATAGTTTTATAAATATTGATGAACGTATTGTAAAAATTGTGTAATACTTATATTAATAAAATAATGTAAAATGCAATTTTTCTCTCTGAATAAAGCTCACGAATGAATTATCAAGAATTATAAAATTAGTAATAGAGAACAATGTTCATCAGCAATGTAGAACTGTACAACATACTTACCAGGACAATACCCCACATCAGCCAGCGCCTTAATCTATCCGCATTAGTATCATAGTAAATAACAATTCTTCCTGCACACAAACAAAACAAAACCAATACTATATATAATATAATCATAATATATAATATACTATATTATATATATATATATATATATATATTATTTATTATATATATATATATACTATATAATCATAATATATATATATATATTATATATATATATATATAATATATATATATAATAATATATTAAATATGTGGTCTGAAGAAAGGGGTAACTGAGAGAATAAATAAAAGTACGTGAGATGGTTTGGTTCATGTTGGAAAAAAGGATGAATGACAGCTCTGCGTTGGGTCTTAAGCAGATTGTTATAGCGTGTGAATGTGTTGGGAATCGACCGGCTGGGAGACCGAAATAAAAGTGGATTGAGTCAGTAAAGGAATGTCTGGAGAGAGAAATGCGAGTTTGGCAGAGGCGAGAATAATGGTGCATAATAGGAGTGAAATGGCAAGGGTTTGAGGGGGTATGGTTATTTGCCTGGCCCCTGGGCCAGGGATTGAACCCTACACTTTGCATGATATTGGCCATAGTGATGGTCCGACTCGCTTGTATGTTGCTATTATGCGTGTTGGTCCCATGAAGGCTCTAGGGTGGATTGTTCTGACTGCGACGAGGTGCTCACTAATAGGTACTAGAGGGGGTGGTAGGGCTGGGTTAAACAGGCGTATGATAGGGTTAATAGGGAAGCTCTATGACAGGTGTAGTGATATCAGGTGATGGTGATAGGCTATACTGAAATGAGATACAAAAGACTATGATATGTACGATTAGTGAGGCGTGCCTGTAAGAAAATAACACTGGCCGGTAATGTCAATAGTGGGAAATTGATTTAGATTATTAAATAGCTGAGTGAGACAGGGTTGTGTAATGTCTCCTAGATTATTCAATTTATATATGGATGGGGTTATGAAAGAATAGAGATTGGGGAGGGGGCAGGAAATGGTGTTACTAGATAATGAGGAAGAATGGTAGAATGGAGTGGAGAGGTACCCTACCTAATCTATATGCGAAATATTTTGGTGTGTTCTTTGAATGGCGAATCTTGTTGAACGAGAGTATTGAGAAGAATTCTGAGCTAGAGGAGATTTGGAACAGGCAGGTGTGAAAGAGAGGTTTGAAAGTAACGTAGATAAGGAGGTCTATGGTTGTGTAGGTGCGGATAGCACCTCAGTTGTGGTATGTATAGTGATGTAAATGTGTTGAGCAGCTAGAGAATAAGTGTATTCGTGATTTAAAAATATTTAGGGTAATATATTGTTGGATGAGAAGTGAACAGATGATGCAGAGATCGATGTAGTGAGGAAGAAAAGTTGGGTAGAAATGACAGGAAAAGGTGAGCGGTGACTAGCAATTTAAATCGTTGGTGAAATGTTAAAAGACTAAGATCTGCAGACAAGTTGCGCGAGGGTCTTTGATTGAGCAGGGTAATATTTGTTTAACCTGTGATATATCTGACGATATAGTAGTGAGAGTACTATGGTCGGCAATAAGAAGTATAGAATCACTAAAGTATATCAAATGATGTTCAGATGGGACAAATCTATAGGGGACGTGCTAGGTGTAGAGAAGGGATTGATAAATGAGAAATGAACGTATTAGAATTTGAACGTGGTGTTGAAGAAAGGGATAAGTTTAACTTTAATACTAAAATGAAGTATGTTGATTGATAGAGTTTGGTCAATGGGAAAGGAACTGAATGAATAGTCGTTACGAGTTAAGCGGATATATAAGTCGATGTGAGCGTGGAACTATATAGATACAATTTATCCTGTAGTTGAGCGAAGCGAACACGGCTGAAGAAGACCGAAGAGAAAAGTGGATTGATAGTCAGTAAAGGAAAGTTTGCAGAAGAGAAAATGTGTCTTTGGCAGAGGCGAGAAGAGAGTGTAGCATTAATGATAGGAAGAAAAATTGGCAGTCGGAAGTGTGATAAAGGAGGTTCCATGTTTGGGTCCCACTGGGCCAGGGGAATGTGAACCTACATTTGACGAGGTTTACAAATATAAATAGTGAAGGATCCGTCGCCGATCCGTGAAAGCTCTAGGGTGGGGATATAACCCAGATATTTAGTTTATAAGAATCGAAGTTTCTTATCTTAAAATTACATTTTGTAGTAATAGACCCTGAAGGGGGCTGTAAGCGTGAGCTTTCTTTTCGACTTTTGTCCATAGTTCTATGCCTAACTTGCTTATATCTTTCACTGATTAAGGCATAGGTCATATAATTATAAAACACCGGGAGCCAAACCGTCTTAAAACTTCCCAAAATATTATATGGGGATATTATTACTAAAATCTAAAATTTGACTTTTAAATTTGAAGTGAACGGAGAAAATAGAAGAAAAATATTAATAATAAAATTAATTATTCTTATATAATATTAAATTTTATTATAATATATAATATAAAATAATATATATATATTGTCTTAACTTAATAAAATAATATTATATTAATATATTAATCTTATATAATTATAAACTATATTATTAATTAAATTTTTATTTATAATAATACATATATATATATTAAATAATATATATAATATAATATAAATAATGAGATAATGATAATTGTTAGTAATAAACTATAACACTTTATAGTAAAATTAACCAAGAGAGGAACAGATAATAAAATATTATTCTAACATCTTCACTTTATTATACAATATTTGATTTTTAATTATTTAAAGAGTATTTTTATTTTACATTATATAATTTAGAAAGGGCAAGAGACCCTAAGGCATATTAATTTATGAGAGCACATTGGCTATTATACTCCATCTTGTTTTATCGACTTCTATCATTAACCGTAAGGTTTTTTTGATATTGTCGATAAAGGCATGCTTTTAGGAACGTAGCAAGAATTTTCACTCTATATAAACCCTTCTCAAAATAAATAATGAAAGATTTTAAAAATTCTGTACGTAAAGAAATTCTAAACTATTTACATTGGATATTATGAGATTAAAATTTATTATTAATTACATCCATCACTACCATTTTTTGTAAACTTCGTTTAATAGTATTATTTGCTAATCATAAAAATACAAGAACATTGTATTAACAAGATCGCCAATAACCAACACCACCACCTGAGTTAGATTTCTGTTTGTTGATCAATAATGTTAGTTCTATTACTAATTGAAAGTGGAATTTACAACACTCGCCATTTTAAAGATCTACACTTTAAATCTATATACATACAAATAAATCGCTTGTATAACACAGGAAAACTTAACGAAATATATTATATAAAACATGAAGTTAGCAAGGACAAAAAGGACATTTGATGCTGATATAGTGTCAATTCAGACAAACAAATAATAATAACACTCTCATATTGCAACAGTTGGATGTTCAAAAAAAAATAGACCTCAGGCTATTCTCCGAGCCACAGTTACTACAGGTCTATGACCTGACCGACCCTCCCGGCACCAATTGCCCCTAAATTCGCTTACCTATCTGCAATAAAACTTGCCTTCCCTCCCGAAGGTCCATCGCTCCCACATTCTCTATCTCACGACATTCAATAAAATATACTAAATAAATTATCTACCAAATCTAATCTTAAAATCAAAAAATACTATAATCCTCACCTACACAATTCAATCTAATTACTAAAAATCCAACAAGCTAAAAAACAGATTAATCACCATCTAATAATCTAACTTTCTATAATAAATCTCTCTCACAAAAAAACACTCAAATCCCATCAATATTTCTCTACTCTGAAATACATAAATCAATACCATACGTCGACTTCAAATGAATCAGAATCAATCAAAATCATAAAACAAAACACAAAAATAATCAATTATTATCAAATTAAAAACAAAAATATAGTAAAATACAATAAATATACTAAAAAAATATAATCAAAAAAAATAAATACAAAAACATCAAATACTAATACATACATCAAACATTAAGATTCAAGTCTCTTACTAAATCATTCAAAAAAAATAAAAACTATAAAAAATCAACAAATACATACAAAAATTGATCTCTAATAAAGATCAAAAACTCATCAGATCAAAAATATACTAAAATAAATAAAAAATAATATACAATACATTATACATAATATAAAAATAAATCAAATATACAAAAAATATAAAATAGTAAAAAATAAATAAAAAATAGAAAATAATAAAAAATAAAAATAACATAATAAAAATATAATATGAAATAAAAAAAATAAAAATAAAAAGATGTAATAAATAACATAGATAAATAATAATAAATATAAAAAAATAAAAATAAAAATTAAAATAGGGATTGTCGACGAGATCATAGGTCTCTAATCAAAATCTTTATAGTATGTTTTTGTTTTAAGAGATCTTAAGCGTAGTATAGATAATATATATCGCTGTGGATAATAAAGTAATAACATAAATACTGAATACATATTCCTATAACTCGGAATATAAGAGAAAGTGCACAATATAATTAACTATTAATAACAATGCTTACAAAGCATAAAATAAAAAATATTATTTTTTATGCTTATTAAAAACTTTATAAGAAAATTAAAAATCTTTAATAGAATTTCCAAATATTCCGTCTGCATACTTCGACTTCAAGATAGTATACAAATTAAGCATAAACCCATAATATATATATATTTAATGAATTTTATTTAAGAATATAGAGAACACAGATTATTTTCAAAAGTCTAATATCATAAATTATGATGCTATTCTCACTCAATACCACCTGCACCATATCGGAAAAAAAAATAACCGTACAAGAGTTAAGTAATACATCTATAAAATAGATAATATACTTAGATATGAAAATAAATATGAATTCAATTATAAATAAAAATATAAATATAAACGATTACTTAAAAAATACTTCAATAATTTATCCAGTTAGCCCTACAACAATTAACATAATATAACTATAGATAATGAAAAAAAAAATTATAAGATATAAAAATCTACCATATTACTTTCATTAGTCTGAACTTCCAGTCTTTACATTCATATCAGATATGTAAAATTATTCAGTTAACCAAAATACAGGTCCCCAAACATAACCGATCCAAAAGTTCATTCAAGAAAGAATCACCCTTCACAAAGTATAGATTCTATAAAAATCGATTAAGTGGTAGCGATTCTTCATTAGATCATTGATTAATGTTCAATTAATATATAAATAAAATATCATTAAATATTAAAATAATATAGCGATTACTTATAATGAACATATAAATCTAAACTTTCTGTCAAATTAATACATCTAATAGAGGGTCTTAATATGAAAAAATATGACGTTCAAGAAACTATAACTATTAACATGTAATTAGATACATCTATTATGTAGGGGGCACATCTGACCTGCATCTACTCTATATCTGTAGGGCTAAACTTAATTGCACACTCGTTTCTAACTGAAGTTCTTATATGGTCAACTTCTATATTGTTGTTCTATTTTGTGGAACGAGAATAATAATGCCATATCGTCTTTATTTGTCAGGGCAGAATAAATGGATACAGAGTCTTGCACAAGTCATACCACCTTTTATTTGTTTGTGGGTGGCGAACACTTTTGTGATTACCAAACACTGAAAATTCTTTGGACGCTCTGGCTCACTAAACTTTGAGATCTTAATTTCTCGTATCGTGGGATTCCAACTTCTTAAATTGCCATCTCATATCAGCACCTTATTGGCCGCTGTATTTGTGTTCCCAAACGCTCTTCAATTGTGTAAGCTAAGTATATCCCACAATTTAAATCATTATAATTATTCATCTCGAATCAGAACAACATATTTGACGTTCTAAAGTTCTAGATAATTTCTCGACGTAAATAACAATTCATACTAAAACTCATCACAAAAAGTCACTTGGTCCTTCCCCAGAATACCCATAATTCCTGGTATCTCTATCTCACCCCTCAGGGGTAGGTATAGAATTAGTTATAGAGTATTAGCGTGTATTGTAAATAAGACCTACTCCTATCCATCCCTACTAAACCTTCCACCACCTCTTACAGAGTAACCACTTTTTTGTAATCAAAAATGTAAACTTATCTATTTTTCCTTACTGTTATCTATTCTCCTATTGTTCTATATAACCATATCCTGCCTTAAGTGCAATACCACAAATCCAAATTACACGCAGCGTATTCGCCGGGCAACTAACAGTCCATTATTATCCTCCAAGTAGCAGGAAAGCCTGGATTGACCTACCACGAAATTTACTTGTCGACTCTCTTTCAACCTTGTCCAAAGGAGGACAGACCTTCTGGCACTATTTCCATAAATAAAGAGAAACAAAATGTCTTTTTGTTTTTTTCATAATCTTCCAATCTTATTCAAATTTAGATCATTACTTATTGTTGGAAAGGTGAGTATTCTTCAATTAGTCCTGTCTCATGTTATTGCTCAGTCTACCACTATATTATAGATATATATATATATATATATATAACTATACTATTATTATATATATATATATACTTATAATATAATATATATAATATATATATATATATATATAATATATATATATATATCGATATATATACTATCTATATATAATATTAATATATACTTATAATATATATATATACTGATATATATATATATAATATATCATAATATATATAGATTATATAATATATAGCTATATATATACTTATACTATATAATATATATAATATAATACTATTATATAATATATATATATACTATATATATATGATATAATATAGTGGCGAAACCGGTCCACGTCAATCATTGATTGCGGAAGATGCTTGCCAGGATGAGATACAAAAAATTAAATCAAATCCTTTTTTTCATAATTCATTATTATTTTCATAAAATATTATATAATATATAATATATATATATACTAGTATATATGTATAATACTATACTGAAAAGATGGATAATATACTACTATTATATATCATATATTATATTAACGGTTAGATATACTATACTATGATCTATTGCTATTATATACATTATCTAGCTAATCATATAATATCATATATAATATACGCCTATATAATACATAAATATATTAATATATCTATATAGTATATTATGCGCTTGAACAAAAGCGGAATCAGTTATAAAATGCAGATTTAGAACTCAAATTATCTCAAAACGTATCTCAGGATGAGTAATTCTTCTAAATTTTTCGCACCATCAACATTAGCGACATGCCCACCGATATTATCAGTAACTGTAGATACTATCAGATCGACATCGCCCAGCCAACTCAAGCTAATGTAAAGAAAAGTACCATTAATATAACAAACAAAGCTTCATCCCTCTGCAGGGCTCATGTTGTCGCTGAAGCCGTATTTTGAAGCGATTATCTATATTCACTGACACGTAAATTGAAACCTCGGAACTTTAAAAAATTTCAGGTTTCTAACTTCGGAATCTTTTGGCAATCATAATACATTAATTAAAAAAATTATAAATTCGTAACATTACTATTGGATAATCAGTGAAATACCATAGAAATCTTTACTTTCTTTTTTCTCACACAACCAATATGTCACAATTAAAGTTCCTTATTTTAGTTATAATATACACATTGGTTATAATCTTTATTCACTATTATGAAAAAAGTTTGAAACAAACTCCCGAATTTTGATCCACAATACGAGCGACATTTCTTTTCGCAAATTTTAAATGGGAAAAGGCCGCAGATTATTATAATCATCTTTCTGACTTTACTAAGTCTTTCAGCAGAAAAAATTAGAAAGCAGATTATTCATCTATCTTCTCATTCACAAGTTTTGCGGTCACATTCTGGCAACTCCATTTTTTTCCCAGCTTTTTCTTTATTAATTATTCATTTTTATTAGCTTTTTAAATTTTTAATTTTTATGTGATTATTTTCTGCTACATAACCTACTTCAGGCTCCACACTCTCTCTCTCTCTCTCTCTCTCTCTCTCCTCTCAAATATATACTATATATAATAATACTCTATATATTATATCTATATACTAATATTTATATACTATATATACTATCATATATATATAATAATAATATTAATACTATATACAAAATAATAATATTTATATTATATATGTGGCGTAGGCAGGGGGTGCGGGGGGGGGCACTTGCCGCCCCCCTAAATCTTGGTGAAATAAAAAACTGAACCTTAGATATTTGCCCCAGAGGAACGTTTTTAAGGGTTTATCATTCCAAAATCCGAAACAAGATCATCAATCGATAGATATAAACGTGGGATAATTTCACTAAGGCGTATTACTAAACTACATTTTTTCTTAATAAGTTTTAACTGTATTTTTCGGTTTTACATCATATGGCTTGAAAGTCAGACTAGCTAGTGTGCATTTTTTGATTCAGCTAGCTTGGCGTTCAGACTCAGTATTCTCCGCCTGGAACACTCTCAGCCTATTGTCTATAGCATTTGAGCGTGGATGTTAGAAGGTGCTTCCTTCTACGACAAAAATTATAGTCTAGTATTTAATAGCACTATAATTACTTACTTATTGACTTATATACTATATAATAATATACTATATTTATTAATATATACTAATATATACTATAAAATATACTATAATAAATAATAATCATAATAATATCACTACTATAATAACATAGTATATATTACTATCATAATATACCTATCATAAATATATTTGGACAAATATATTATAGTCTAATTAATACTCTTATAATATATATAATATAATATCTATTATAGTATGATCGGAAAGGAACCGTAGATATATATATATATGGTATCTTTAATAGCTAATAATAATATCTTATTATAAATATATAAATAATAAATACAAGGATAGACAAATGAGTCATTATTATAAATATATAATATAATATATAAAATATAAAATATAGGTATATAGCTATATAACGATTATTTAAAATATCAAATATATCATATACATACTATATATATATATAAGTAACTATTCTATATAAGCTATAATATACTATATATATAACTATTATATATATCTCACTCAGCCTTCTGCCACCGCCCTTCAGAAATTTTATATCATTAAACTTTGTATTATAATATATATATAATATATAGTTATAATAATTACTTATTTTATATTATATATTATATCCTATATATATAAAATAATTATATATATTATATATATATACAGTTTTTGATAACGGTTCCCCACATAAGGCTGACTGAAAAGAAGTTATGTCTTAATGAGGTATAGGGGAGTGCGTACTTTGGTTGGATGTAGAAGAGATGGTGTCAGAGTATAAAATAAAGACAGTTGTTGTACAACTAAATGGCAATAACATTAGATCATAAGGAAATATGAAGCAGTTGGCTTCAAACTTTGGATTCCTCAACAAGGGTTCCAGATTTTCTGAGGCCACTTATTGCTTCCGTATAGTTATAGTTGATTAGACAGGGGCATATAAAAATGCATAATGAGGTATCTAAGTTTGCAAGAATCTGATCCCAAGTCTGGCCACTCTCAGTTCAGGATAACAAGTGAAAGATGTCATAAAGATTTCAAAATGATTCTTGATAAAAAACTTCTATGGATAGTGAACAGGTACGCGCGATAAGTGCAAAATAAGAATATCTTAAATTGTCAATAAAGACTGATAAGGTTCTATCACCTAGACATTCTAAATAAAATTAGTTTTAACTCATCTCTATATTCATTATTGGTGCTTAAGTTCTGATGCGACCCACTGTGAACAATAACGCATAATTATAGGTGTAGATATATTAAAGCAAGCTAAATGAAAGATGAGCTAAATCTCCAAGTCGTTTGGAAAGTCAAGAGAATTAATGATCCATATACAGATAGTGCTGCCAAAGACATAAATAAACTCCGCAAATTGAATATAGATTTATACTACAGAATAGACCCCAAAGAAAAAGATAATAAAGGTAAAAACTGCTCAAAATATTAGCGCTCTATATGTTCACGCCTACATTTAAATAGTGCCATGCTATCTTGTGCACTAAAGTTTGGGCCGTTCTACATTAAAGATTCAAGGACTTATAAATGAATCATGCTAGAATTAGAGTGCATAACGATAGTCTCCCCAAGCTCAACAATGATATTATCTAGTCTTTCGAGTGCTAGGTAAGAGCTTACTGAAGGAGAGGAACTGAAGGAGTTAGACACATGTTTTTCTGTAGAAATAGGATGATTTCTCCCAGAGACGGACAATGATACAAGTCTACAAAGTTTTTACATCTATTGAAAAATGTTGAGAAATCAACACAAATAAAATTCTTCATCAATAAGTAAGAGCACGGTGGGCACGAAACCAGGGAGTGCATAAACAAGAATAAACTTTAAGAAGAAAGCATTCGCCATCTTGATATTAAGAAAGCATAAATCTCTCTCTAGCCTAATTTCAGGGCTCTTGTTAAATTTTGGTAATGCGCTTCTGCATTCTCACGAGATGTATGGAACTCTACTACTCTATACTTATCCGATATCACTAAATATCGTATTCATATAATATTACATAATTAAATATCATACTATCATATCGATATATATCTATCTCAAATTATTATACATAATCCATAAATATATTAATACAATAATTTATCTTTTACTATCCTAATACTATCTCTACATAGTATACTATCACTAATATCATATAATATACTCTATATTAACTAATAACCCTTATATAATATCTTAATATATATTAACTAATACATACTATATCATTAATATCATATATATTATAATAAATAAATAAAATATAATATATATCATATATAATAAATATTACTAATATTAACATTAATAATAATATATACATATAAAAATAATATAATACATATTATATATATTTTATGGTTTGTAAATACTACTATATATATATATACATACTAACATATATATTATAACTACAA
>JABUQX010023251.1:30000-34579 GCA_015478945.1 Trachelipus rathkii | reverse complement strand
TAATAATAATTTAATAAATCAATAATAAATTAATAATAAAATAATAATAATAATAAAATAATAATAATAATAATAATAATAAAAAATAATAATAATAATAATGAATAATAATAAATAATAATAATAATAATAAAAATAATTAATAATAATAATTAATAATTGAATGAATAATAATAATAAAACTTAATAATTAATTAAAATAATAAAACAAATAATAATCAATAATAATAATTATAATAATAAATAATAAATAATAATAATAAATAATAATAATAATATAATAATAATAATAATAATAATAATAATAATAATAATAATAATAATAATAATAATAATAATAATAATAATAATAATAATAATAATAATAATAATAATAATAATAATAAAATAATAATAATAATAATAATAATAATAATAATAATAATAATAATAATAATAAATAATAATTAATATAATAATAATAATAATAATAATAATAACTGATAATAATAATAATAATAATTAATAATAATAATAATAATAAAAAATAATAATAAATAATAATAATTATAATAATAATCATTATATTTAATAATAATAATAATTAATAATAATAATAATAATAATAATAATAATAATAATAATAATAATAATAATAATAATAATAATAATAATAATAATAATAATGATAATAATAATAACAATGATAATTAATTAAGGCATTGGTTTGTTAAATTATTTATTTATTACTTATTATTTATTTATGTGAAAGATGGTTTATTCAACAATGATTTTTTAAATTTATGTTTTTATTTTATTAATGAAAAATACGTCATTGTAATGTGTAGTTTTGTAGCAGTTTTTCTTCCTTGTTTAAGAAACAACAAATTGTTTTTTAATAAAAAAAATATGTAAAGAGAAAGTTGCTCTTGTGTTAAAATTTAAGTGTCTTTGTAAAATTTATTTTTAACTTTTTGAAGAAAAATGTATTTTTATATATTATATAAAGTATGGAAAGTTCATGATATATTTAATATTTGTTTGATGATAAACTAAAAAGTTAGGAATGCATTTTGAAAGTTAGCTTTAACAAAATTTTGTTTTATTTTATTATTTTCGTACGTTTTCTTTCAAAAACCACGTCACGGAATAACTATAAAAAATTCTAAAGTTTTGGATATGTTTAATGAATTCTGAACTTTAAAATATAACTTGTTTAAATGTTTTGTTTTATTTGTAACGATATAAAGAAAGTTCGCCAAATGACTTGAAAATTATTTATTTAACTAATTGTTTATTTAATAAAAGGTTCTAACATATTTATGGTAAAATTAATTCTACAAACGTACAGTTGATTCCATTGCCATTTCACCATTCGCTTAGAAGGTCAAGAAACACTCATTTTAAATAATATTTATATTTCAGTTGCTTGGAAAAGACATTACAGAATTAAATTAAGTAATGCGTATAATTTACAAATTGGATGTGAAATAATCAAGGTATTATAGTGAAGGATATTTTGGAGCCATGAAACCCTACAAAATGTTTATGAATCTTTTTATGCCATTAATTTCTTTAATAAAGATAAAAATGTATTAAAAAGGATTAAAAAAATTTTTAATAACGATTTTGGATATAGAAAACATTAAAGGTATGACGTCAAAATTGATAAATTTAGCTTTTAACCACTTAAATCTTTTTAAAATTTTAAAACTTTTCGAACGTTATTAAGAGATAGCCTCAAGGTCTTGATTTATCTGAAACTTTCCGAAAATGCTAAAAATATATTGTAAACAATAATAAAGTTATTAATAAGGTAAGGAATGTAAAGAAAAAATATTATAAAGTTTATTTTTATTTTCTTTGAAACAAGAGTTATTAAAATCTAAATTGGTTTAAATGGAAATGTTTTTTTTAGGCGAATTTTTTCCTGGGAAATTTTTATTTGCCACATATAACTTTTTTAACAATTTAATTAAATAAAAAAAACTTTTTTGGTTATTTTTTTATTATTTTTAAAAAAAAAATAAAAAGTAAAGAAAAAGGGGAATATTACTTAAGATTTTCGTGGTTTAAAATTCCTCTAGCGTTTGGCAAACGCTAAAATTGTAAGGGATTAAATATATATAGTATATATATATATATATATATATATATATATATATATATATATATATATATATATATATATATAATATATATTATATATATATATATATATATATATATATTATATAATATTATAATATATAATATATATATATATATATATATATATATATATATAAGAATTAATGGTAATAGTCGAGATTAGTGTACTCTGACGAAATATCGGTAGCTTTTACCGATAATTGTTTTCTTTAATATCTTTCGTCCCCGTGTTAGAGAATTAAATACCTCTGCTAAATTTCTTTCATATATAAATATATTCCCTCTACCGAATTTTTATATGTTTAAATTCTGTAGGAGCCATTAAGTTTAGGTTGTGATAAGTTCTGTTAAGTTTACACAAAAAACAGTCTACTTAGCAAAACTTATCATAACCCTACTTATTTTTCGTGCATAAAAAGAAAAATTATGAAAACACAGAATAACGTTCCTTATAAAATATATGACAAATGAAGAGTACTATACTGTGGCAAATTGAATGGCTCAGGGAATGAGAATTATTATTATTGTTAATGATAAAAATTATAAATAAAGATTAAAATCTAGTTTCTGTTTACGCTTTAATCATTTTCATATTATATATATTGCAATCATAAATTTTATAATTAGTTTAAAATTATAATATATATATATATATATATATATATATATATTATATGTCATATAAGTAATATATATACCATATATATATGAAATAATATATATATATTATATATACAGATATATATAATATATCTATATATATATATTTCCATATATATAAAATACCCTATATACTATAGTATAGATATTAACTAATAATATATGTAGTGAGATAAATAATATATATATATAGTATATACTATATATATATATAATAATATTATGATATATATATATACTCCTATATTATAATAGCGATCGACGTGAGCACGGCGGCGGGTGGCCCCGATGGCGTTCCGCAGCGAGTGGAGCTCGCGGGATCCGTCCTGGCTGCGCCAGCAGGATTTCAAACTATATTCTCTGATGTCTCAATACTAGCACTTTTCCCTCAGTGGTTGGAAGCACGCACATATGTCCAACCTATTCCGCAAAAAGGAAGCCGCTCTTGATCCTTCTAACTATCGCCCTAAGCCACTTACTTGTATTCTATCTAAGATCTTTGAAACTCTCCTCAACTCTCATTCTAGATCATCTGGAATCTCATTTCACTTCTTTCCGATCGCCAGTACGGCTTTCGGCGCCGAGGTCTACTGGCGATATACTTCCTATCTTACTGATTCTTCTCATTAGGAACTACGTGAGCAGACTTGCGTTGGTGGCGCCTGACATATCCCCCAAAGCATTGACGGGGATGGCACGCGTCACTGCTCTCCAAGCTCCCCTCCTTTGGGTTCCTCCTTCTTTGCTTACTATGTCTAGCTTTCTTTCAAATCGCTCAAATCAGCTGTTGTGCATGGGAGGCACTTCCTTCTTCTCTTTTTTGTCAATAGTGGTGTTCCTCAGGGCTTCCCGTCTTATCTCCTACTTTAATCCTACTTTTCATTAATTCGATCTTCCTCACCTGCACATGTAACTCTATTCACTCATATGCGATGACTCGACCGCCCCTTCATTCTTCAACTCATTTCAATTTCTGCTCCTTCTTTACTTCTAGAATTGCCTCTCGACGTCTTAATATTTCCGATTCTATTCTCGCTTGATCTGGATAGAATTTCCGGTGGGGTCGTCTGAACCTTTGTGAAATTCAATTCTTTAAAAAACTCAACTTCTACAAATCTCCCTCTCTAAGACGCCACTTTCTAACTTTCCTATCTCTTTCCGACGGTTCTTCTCGTCTCTTCCTGTCGCACAACTATAAACAATCCTTGGCCTTTAACAATAAACAAAAACCCAATAGTCTTGCGAAACCTCACATTCACAAACCGGTTGCTAAGGGTCCGGCCATCAAGGAAAAGCTGGGAGTTCTGTTTAACTGCCGAGACACTTCTTTTTCCATCTTCACAGTTACTCCCAGTGTATTGAACAAGGGGCCTCATCCGCCCTTGTATGCCAGTACTGCTTCATATCTGGATCTCTCTTACGCGCGGGGCTCAGCTTTCAACCGGCTTTTGGATAGGTTCGGAGACAAAAAGAGCAAAGACGTAATTAATTGTTCCTGTTCTTTCTCCCTTGACCCTCCTATCTTTGCGGCGCGTATGTTGGTGTATCTCTTTCTATAGTACCGTAGCGGCAAGTGCTAGAGGAGTGAACTTTCCACTCGCGTGCCACCACCTTTAAGACGCCCTCGTACCACAAGGGGTGTCCTGTGTCGGCACATGAGTTTGTGTTGATTAGAAACTCCAGACTAGTTCGCTGCGGCTCCCCCTTCTTTCCTGCCACCTCTGTTCTGTGGGAATCTCTTCCATACTTCTGTGTTTCCTACTTATTCAATTATATCCCTCACTTAAAG
>JABUQX010023251.1:25000-27500 GCA_015478945.1 Trachelipus rathkii | reverse complement strand
TTTTTTAGAAAAATTAATCGATTTTTATAATATTTCCATCTAAGAGAGTTGTCATGTCCTTTTAATTACAGAATGTGTTCGAATGCATGCAATCGATATTAAAAAAAAAAAAGTTGTAATTTATGCACACACTTACAAATAAATATATAAAATTATTTAATATATATATATATATAATATATATATTATATATATATATATATATATAAAATATATATATATATTATAATATTATATATATATATATATATATATATATATAATATATATATATATATATATAAATAAACCTGCAGCCCCTCCATGCCAAGTTTACACGAGCCGCCACTGTATATATATATATATTATATATATATATATATATATATATATATATATATATATATATATATATATATATATATATATATATATATATATATATATATATATATATATATAGATCTATTATAACTGTTAAAATTTTAATTTATGTTCGTACTTATGCTAAGATTTGCGCTAGCAAAATTTTAGCATAGGTTAAAGTGAAATAATATATAAACCCGTCCTGTTGAGATACTCTTCAGTCAGATTACATTAACAATAAGAAGAATCAGAAGAAATAAATCTCACTCAAGATACTCTCTTCAGAAATCCTCCAAACTTAAAAACGCAGCCTTCGGCAAGAGAGATAAATTTCAAGGAAGGGCTGCGACTCCGAATTTCGATCACAAATTTTCGCACAAAAGAAGAGTCAGGCAAGGGTGGTAAACGCGCTGGAAAGTTCGTGACTACTAATTCGCCTACGAAGAAAGAGTATATCAACAGAAGGGACTTTTGTTACATCTTTACTTATGTTGAATAAATACCTCATTTAAAATATGGATCTTTAAATTCCCATCATCCTCTTATATGGGTTGCTTGCTCTTAAAAGAAACCACCAGTTTAGCAAGATTCGACCCTATATAATTGGTGAACCCGGAGTAGAACACCCAGAACTTCAATCAGAGCCTTCTGATAACCAAAGGAAAACGAACAAAATGAAGAAAAAACTACAATAACAAAAAATCCCATAGAATTAGAACACTCGCCGCAGAAAATGACTCAAGCAAACGAACATTATCGATACTGGACTTCAATTTTCATTTCTAATTTTGGATTATGGTCTTCACCTTTTCACAACTATCACAGTTCGAGAATTCATTGCTAGACATAGCAAACTTCCTATTCGGCATGGATTTCTTTCCTCATTCAAGTTTATGGGCAGAAACTCATTTTTGGATTCCACTACGAAACATTGATTCCTTTTCGAATTCTAAATGATTCTGTGACCCCTCCCTTTCATGTATGAAGAAATTTTTCAAATAAAGGATCTAAATTTCAAACAACTTCGCCTCTACATATGTCACGCAATGTTTCTTTCGTAACTACAGCTTCGAAAACTATTTTCCTGCGCATTGATCAAATCATAGATACATTAGAAACGCCTTATACTCGACCTTTCCTTGGATTAAACGGTTCGATCGATGTGGCCTATTTAACTCTTGTGAATAACTCAATTGTTCAATATCAATAATTATGTTTAAACACTTTTGTATTTATATGCATTTAAAATGTTTGTATGTTTGTTTATATCTAACGGATATAACCAAATATGCTTGTGTTTAAACAGGCCCGTAGCCAGGAATTTTTTTCAGGGGGGCTGCTACTTTCGCAAGTGGTTACATTTCAAATGAAGTTAAATTATATATATACCGGTATATATATATATATATATATATATATATATATATAATATATATACTATATATATATATATATATATATATATAAATATAATATATATATATATATATATATATATATATGTATTATATATATTAATATAATATTATATATATATATATATATATATATATATATTAATATATATATATATATATATATATATATATATATATATATATATATATATATAATGTAATATTATAAATAAAATTATAATATGTATATATATATATATATTTATATTATATATATATATATAATATATATATATATTATATATATATATATATATATATATATTATATATATATATATATATATATATATATATATATATATATATATATATAATCATCATAAAAACTTACCATCGCTTTATAAGGTCAATTTCAGTTTCCTTGCTTTTTGACTGAGGTGATTCAAAATATTTTCATTGCTGACTTCTGTGCTGAGATCTCAATGATTTGACAGTAAAGCAAGACCTGTAATGCGATCCTCTTCAACACTATTCCGTAAATACGTTTCCAGACGCCTTAATGTCGAAAAGGTTCTTTCTACTGTTGCGCGTGCGATACAGGGCCCAATACTGCTAAGATATTCAGGAGAGTACCAATGTTAGGAAACCTCCCTTGTCTCAATTAAGCCAAAGGAACGATAGCAGTTTTTGGTCTTTTCATTTTCTAACAGGCCATTTACGCTTGCCAGAGACAACCACTCCCTTTTAGTGTATCCT
>JABUQX010023251.1:0-17500 GCA_015478945.1 Trachelipus rathkii | reverse complement strand
TGACGTTTTACATGCACGCTAGAAGTGCGCAAATGGTCTGAAACCGCATACATGTGCGGCCTGTGTGCCCGTCCGGGCTGCAGTCGGGCTTCTGGAAACGCACTAATATTCTTTTACAGCTGATAACCTAAAATTCTATAAATACGTCCCGAGATTCTAAATAAAAAATTTAAAATTATTTTGGAATGGGAAAACAACGAATCATTCTTGAATGGCGGAGAAATAATACGTAACTTGAAAGTACTTAATAGCGCAATAGAAAAGGGAATTAAGTTTCTCAAGGATTTTAATTACGTAACAACAAAAGATAAAGGATAAAACGTTATCTTTTACAAGTAAGTAGACCTACTCACAATAAATGGCAAAATCACGAAAATGATTTTACAAATTTTTACTTATCTAATTAAGTTTCCCTTGTTGCAAGTTAATAAACAATACTGTCAAAAGTTTCCAAAATTTATTTAGAAACAATCAGGAAATAAGTGTTATATTAAAAAAGAAAAAAAGAATACAAACTTAATTTTTATATAAACTTTGAACATAATTATACTCTTCACTTTTATTATTTTTGAAGCAGTATTTCAAAAGAAAATTTTATCAATTTCAGAAGAATTTTTATATCGACTTTTCTCAAAAAACACGTTAAATCTGCTGAAAGTAATGAGATAGTATTTATAATAAATATAAAGTAACAAAATATGTATGATTAATTTAATTTCTTAGTTTAATTTAATTGCGTTATAAATTTTAATTTAATTAAATTTAATAATATAAAATTATTATTAATTAAATATGGAAATTTTAAATTAACTTGAATTTTCATATAATTTATTAGATCTTAATTTTACAGTTTAAAGGCTTTTACTCGTTAAATTCATGAATTAATGTTTAATATTTTGAATTTAATTTTAATAAAATTAATTTAATTTAATTTAATTTCTTAGTTATATTTATATATATTAATTTAAATTAATATACAATTATTTTAAATTTTTAAGTCATATCTATGGTTACTAAGATTGAAACTTGTCTAAATATTTTAATTTTTTCAAAACCATTTTTTAATTATAAAAAATTTATTTTATTGATCAAAACTGTTAACCTTATTTTAAAAGAACATTCTAACATTCTTAATGCTAGTAATCACCAAACACAGTGCAGAAATTATATATTAATATATATATATATATATATATTATATATATATATTATAATATAATATATATATATACTATCATTATTAATATATATATATATATATTTAGTATATTATATATATTAATAATATTATTATATAATATTAATATATATATATATTTAATATATATATATTAATATATATATATAATTTAATATATACATGGGCTATATACATAAGGAGGGTCAGGGTAGGGCCCTCATATGCTCCCCCCTAAATATTGGCGAAATTAAAAAAAAATGAATGAGCTTAGTATTTTTTTCCAAAACAACGTTATATTAAGAGTTATTTCTAATTAGTAGAAAAAAAACTGTTAAAAGATATAGAGCATAGACAATATAGATAAATGATATAGTAATTAATATACTAATAGTACACAGTTTGAAAACTGAGTCCAATTGAGCAATTTCTTTGTGTGAAACTGTGTAACGTATTTTTTTCAGTTATTTCATCTCTTCTCTATGGATGTTCTCTTACTAGCTACTGATAGTGGGTAATTGTTTAGCTCATTTACTATTTGTATATAATTATATATATATCGACAGCATTCTATCCTCACTAGAACTTATACTACTAAGTATGTTCGATTTAACATTTGGCTGCTGCCATAAAAACTAGCCTTAATAATTAATCACGGGAAGGTTATACGCTATCCTAGTTTGATATATCAAATATTCAGTTTCCAGAACTGAAGATCAAAAAAATAATCATGGCAAGAAAATAAAACTTAAAATAAAATTATATATACAAAGCTCAAATTGTTTAAAAAGAGGTCAATAATAATTTTCTGGGGTAAACCTAATGATATATACACTTACCTCTTTAAGAAGTGCAATAGGTTTTGTCATAGAGGGAAATTTGAAGCATGATTAATACATATCGTAATATAGATAGGTTGGTTATATTAGAAATCATGTAAATGAACATATATATATATATAATATATATATATATAATATATATATATATATATATATTAATATATATATATATAATATATATATATATTAATTAATACATATATATATATATTAATATTATATAATATTATAATATATATATATAATATTATATATTATATATATATATATATATATATATTAGTATATTAAAATATATAAAATAATTCATTTTTGTTTTTAAAAAACCTCTCTTTATGATACTTTTTCATTATTTATTATTTAATTATTATTATTCATATTATATATTTAATTATTTATAATTATTAATTATTTAATCTATATTTAATGTAGTTGTTAATTTATTATTATATTTATTATTATCTCATCTCAATTTTATTATTATTGATTTTTTTCTCTTAAACTAATTAATACCTTAAAAATGATTAATTAACTTTCCAAATTATGACTCTTCTTACTGCCAAACAAATTATATATCTCTTCTGTTGTTTTATCTTCATTATAATATTATTTATTTATTATTTTATTGAGTCTTAATAAATGTATTGCATCTCATTATGATTATTAGATTAAATATTATCCTTTATCTGGTTTTGTTATATGAAATGTCTGTGTCAGGCTCAAATGCTCTTTCATCTTTAAAGCATCATTATTAAAATTTGTAAGTGAATTATATATATTTCTATATAGAGCGCATGCACTCTCTTTTAGATTTAAATTCACAGAGAAATCCTATTACCTAAAGAAATGCCAATATAAAGATTGTTAAAAAGTTTTAGAAAAATTTAAAACTTTTAATTTTTTGTATAAAAAAAACTATTGTACTCTAAAAATTAGAAGTTCATTATTAATAGCGTTGTTAAGAGAATTTCAGTTCACATATTTTGCGACTGATATTCCTTCCTTCTCCTTTTTTAATAATATTGATAAGTATCTTGGTAAGTTGCTTCATGAACAGCATTAAATTAAAGAGTACTAATATTTATAATTTTAATGTTTATATTGAATGGGTTAAGACACACCTAACGTGAAAGATTGTGTTCAAGTTATAGTAGTAGCATCGAAAACCTCCAAATATCACTAAGTGCTTTTTAATAAATTAAATATTTATATTAAATTATTATAATGATAGTGACGTTTCTCACTGTGGATATTTACGTGCACTCTGTAGGTGCGTCACTGTTATCATTCAGCTAAATAAATTGTGAGACTAAAATTACATGAAAAATTAAAAAAAAAATAGTACTGTTGAAATTTACGAAATCTATAAAAATTATGTAAAATAAATTTTAAAATATAATATAAATCACAAATGAGCTCGAAGCTCTTAACAAATAATTAATGTAAATAGTATTTATTCTATATTGTGATAACAACAATTTTTTTTTTTTTTTTGTGATAAAATATATTTAACACCTAAGAAAAGAATAATTTGGTGAGCTATTAGTATATTACTAATGTGAACTTACCTATACACAAAATCATATTCTCTCATAATATTACAATTTAGAGATTAAATGTCTCATTATTACTTTCAATTAATTATTACAACAATGTATATATTTTACTCAATATTTAAACTTTTCGTATTTAAACACAATAGGTATCCGGCCTCTAATAACAGTGAAATTTTCGATAGCAAGAACTGTTGTCTAACTCAGTAAGGATGCTCCGAACTGTATTGAGAAAAATTCTTTAATAATGTTACACAAGAAAAAATAACCATTCTTATCGACACTATTATGATGAAATTACTCCGGAGCCCGGTGAGCTACTAGTGAGTGACGGAGTAACAGCTTCGAGCGCATTTATATATGATCGTGATGGTCTGGTATTAAATACCTTTTATTTTCCGCTGTTTAAATTTATACATTTTTTTCGTAAAATCAAGACACCATATCATGTGTCATATTGCAATTTATTTTAATTACTGAGTTAATTCGAGTGGGTCTAAATGAGAGTGTTTATATTAGACTGCATGTTACTTGATATATAGAGTGTCCAGATCCATGTTCGACGTTACGATGAACGGTCCTTTCAATAAAATTTTATAAACTCTTCCAGGGTGTAGGCCCATGTAGCTTCTTACTTTAGCTATAGTTTTTTATCTCACTTTTATAGTATAGTTAAGACTTTGTGTATATTTATATAATATACTATTAGTTAATGATTATTGGACAATAGTCATCTAAGGGTATAGCTCACTTATTGTATGGTAATTTTACATAAAAAATGAGGCATAGTTTCTAATAGTACTTGTTGATATATATATATATATATAAATATTATACTTATGTAATGATTTATAACGGACAAGCTATATACTCATAGAGTACTTTAGTAGATTTGCTATATAATGACATTAATTGTTTGGTGATGGGTTCTATTAGTTTGACTGGGACAGTGTCGATAGACCCGATGTGGTTCCTTACTGTCTTTTTATTTCTAATGTATTTCATGATGTTCTTAAATAATATAATTCTCACGATAATATATTTTCTTTTCTGCATATATTATAATGGTTAAATCGGCAGTAATATAATATTCTGTGAGCTCGAATTAATATTATTTTCGAAATTTACTTTCGATTATATTTATTAAACAATATATATTTGATTATATATATGCATCGATAGTTATTAAACTATCGGGCATACTGTCTATAAGTTTGCAAACAATATTATATAAGTAGCACTAGAGAAAATTTGTATAAAGGCTTGCTTTGTATATTTCTGTGTGTATTTGTATGGACCTGCTGTAGGTAATATTATATAAACACTGTCAAAAGTTGTTTCAGACTATTGATATATTATCTTTTATTTTCAATACGTTTTTTCTGTTTGGGTTATTTTTGTTTTTCTCATTATGTTAATGATAAAGATTAATACAATATATTCTAATTTCCCAGCTTATTTGAGTGAATATAGGTTAAGATATTACTGTAGTAATAACTTTAGTAAAACATATTTATCTTTTATAACAAAATAATGAGATTTATCTAAAAATAATTTATTTAAAGTTTTTCATGTATATTATTAACGTAAAATTTTAAATGTTAATATATATTATCTCATTAATAAAATAATATTTAATAAAAAGCTCTTAACTCAGACAATAACAACTTATTAGTTTTTTTATCTCATTTTGTTACGTATTAGATTATATTTCTGGAGGGAGATAATTTCATGAGAGTCTCAAAGAGTGTATATTGAAGTGGATTTAATCAAAAACGTACTTAGCATTTAGTGCGATATATCTTTTTATCCAGATTGGTATCGAAAACTATTTTGATATTTATCTAAAATCTCAAATAGGTTAAATTTTTTAATTTTAATAATAGAATCTATTTACTTTCGTCTAGTCAATAAAATTTAAAAGATTAAGCCATGCAATTTGTCTATCATATTTTGTTATTATTTCTTCTATAACTCTATATTAAATTTTGGTTTTGGCCGTTCTACTTCACAGGATTTATATATTCAAAAATTGTTACACAATGCATGAACATAGATAATTAGTGTGAAGTTAAAATGCAATTCCTAGAGTCGTTTCTCTACACTCAGATATGCGAGAGCGTTCGGTAAAGACTAAAATAGTCTACTCGGGTTGTTATATTCTATGTTGAACTAATCGCGATTAGAGTTAATTGTGGCTTTCTTCTTAAAGAGACATATCTGCTCTGTCACCAATGGTTCTGGTTATTTCCCTTGAGAAACAAAGTAGGCTTCATCTGTAATAGCTTAAATAGCACCAATAGAATAATAAATACACAAAATGGAAATGATAAGAATAATACCACTTACGAGTCTATTGAGGCCAATTCACAGGTCCAAAAAGTGAAATCAATATATCTGAAATATGTTCATATTTATGTATTTTTTTTTCTCTCAATAGGTTTCCATGTGTTGGGTTTCTCTGTCTCTAGCAGGTCAAGGGCCACCACCGCAGCTTTCAATTCTGTGGAGCGCGCAGCAAATTTATCATGTTGCGATAGCGTTCCTCCATACACACACACAATCACCGTATTAGCATCAATGCAGTGTTGCCAATTTAGTGTTTTTCGCACTAAAACTAGTGCATTTATTGTTAATAAGGTGTCAAAAAATAATTCACAAAACGCGCTATTATATTGTTATTATGTGTAATAGCAAGGAAATCTAAATTTTTTATAATAGTATTTCATGTTAGATATTTAGATCGTCAATAATGAATCTCCTAGTAATTTAGGCATTGTTTGAGTATCTCCTTTGCACAACCGTGAAAAATTTACATATTGATTAGTAAAAGCAGGAGTTCAAACTATTATTATATTTTCATATGTGTAAATAGCAAGGAAATCAATATTTGTTTTAATGTGTATTCATGTTCGATCGGTTTCAGAAAAATTGGGCTCCTAGGTAAATTAGGCATTTGTTTGAGAACTCCTCTTGCACAAACGTGAGAAACTTTACAATGATTAGTAGTGAAAAGCGCTAGTCAAGCTTATTTATATGTATATTTAATAGCAAGAAAATCTAAATTGTTTGTAATATTATTCATTTTAGAGATCGAGTTTCAAACATATATCGGAGCTCCCAATATTTTAGCAGAGTGTTTAGAAAATCTCCGTTCAAAACGTCAACAACTTGACATTTTGATTAGATCACGCTAGTTCGAAGACTGATATTTATCATCTGTATTATGTGTAATAGGCAAGAATCGAATATTGTTTTAATATGATCAGTAGTAATCGTTCAGCATAATAATTTGCATCCTAGTAATTTAGGCAGGCGTTCGAGGTATCCCTTTGCACCCAACTGTGAAAAATTTACAATATGATGTAAAGGTATCAAAGCTTATTTATATTAGTTATATGTGTAATAGCAAGGAAAATCTAAATTTGTTTTAATATTATTCATTTAGATTATAATACAATTTTTGCTCCTAGGTAATTTAGCAATGTGTTTTTGTGGGATCTCCTTTGCACAACCGCGGTAAAAAATTTACAATTTAGTAAAGTGATGAATAGTCAGCGCTATTATATTTTATATGTTAATAGCAAGGAAAATCTAAATTTGTTTTAATATTGATCATGTACGACGGTTTCAGAAATATTTGTTCCCTAGGTAATTGCATTGTTGATGTATCTACCTTGCAAAACCGTGGAAAAAATTACAATTTGATTATGTAGTGATAAAGCGGAGTCAAGACTATTTACATTGTTATATGTGTAATAGTGCAAGGAAATCTAAATTTGTTAAGTTATTCATGTTAATCGTGAAGATAAAATTGGCCCTAGTAATTATGCAATTATGTTTTGAGGTATCTCCTTTGCACAACCTGAAAAATTTACATATGATGTAGTGATAAAGGCAGGAAGCTATAATAATTATAGATGGTGTAATAGCAAAAAATCTAAAATTCTTTTACATTTATTCTCCTAATCGGTTTTAGACAATAATTTGGGCTCCTAGGTAAGCAAGACATTTGAGGTATATCCTTTGCAAAACCGGGAAATTTACAATTTGATGTATGTGATAAAGCGTAAATATTATTATTATTTTTAATGCTTAATCTTAAAGAAATCTAAATTTGTTTAATACTTATTCATGTGTTAGATATTTTTCAGATAATAATTGGGCTCCTAGGGAATACAGTGTTTGAGTATTCATCCTTTGCACAACCCGAAAACTTTACATTTGATGTATGATTAAAAGCGTAGTCAAGCGATTTATATATGATATGTGAATATCAATTCTTTATAGACTTATCTTAAAATATATTCATGTTATATCGTTTTAGATAATAATTTGAGGGCTCCTAGGTAATTTATGCAGGTCTTTGAGGTATCTCCTTTCCAACAAGCTAAAAAATTTACAATAATTATGTGAGTAATAAAGCTATTCATCGAAAAGTAATTAGTAATGTTAATAGAAGGAAATCTAATTTGTTTTATATTACATGTTAGATCCGTTCAGATAATAATTGGCTCCTAATACATATAGAAAGATTTTGGAACTGGTTTGGAACTACTGTGAGAACTACTTGAGATTCAGTTGGTATTGAAATTAGAATCAAGCTTATTTACATTTTTTACTGTGACTTCATCAAAAAGCACAATTTGCAAGTATTCATTGTAAATCGTTTTAATAAATAAATTGGCTCCTAGTTAATTAGCATTTGATTGAGTATCTCCTTTGCACAACGTGAAAATTTACATCAACTTGATTAGATAAAGCGTATCAGCTTATTATATTGTCATATGGTAATAGCCAAGAAATCTAAATTTGTTTAATATGTATTCATGTAGATCTGGTGCAGATAATAATTTGGGCTCTAACGTAATTAGCAGGCCCCCCCCCCCCCTGGTTTGAGTATTCTCCTTGCACAACCTTGAAAAATTTACAATTTGAGTTAGTGATAACTATCAACTTATTATATTTTATATGTTATAGCAAGGAAATCTAATTGTTTTAATATGTATCATTTAACGGTTCAGATTAATTAATTTGGCCCTATTATAATTAGGCGTTTTCTGAAGGTACCTTCTTGCATCAACCGTTAAAAAATTACAATTTGATTTAGTGAAAAAGCGTAGTCAAGCTTATTATATTTTATATGTGTAATAGCAAGAAATTGAAATTTGTTATAATTATTCATGTTAGATCCGCTTCAGATAATAATTTGGGCTCTAGTTAAGGTGTTTGGTGTATCTCCTTTGCACAACCGTAAATAAATTTACAATTTAATGTATTGAAAAAGCATAGTCAATAGTTATATTGCTATATGTGTAATAGCAAGGAGAAATCTAAATTTTTATATTATTCATGTACTAGATCGTTTCAGATAATAAGTTGGCTCCAACGTAATTTAGCATGTGATTTGAAGTATCTCGTTTGCACAAACCGAGGGCTGAAAAATTTCAATTTGATAGTATAAAATGTATACAGCAATTTATATTGTATATATGTGTAATAGCAAGGAAATCTAAATTTTTTTAATATGTATTCATGTTAGATCATTTAGCTTAATAATTTGGCTCCTATAATTTACGCAGTTTTGAGGTATCTCCTTTTCCCAACCGTGAAATTACAATTTGATATTATGATAAAGCGTATAGTCAAGCTTATTTATTGTTATAATTTTAATAGCAAGGAAATCATAAATTTGCTTTAATATGTATTCATGTTAGATCGGTTTCAGATAATCTAATTGGCTCCTAGAGAATTATAGCCAGTTGAGGTAGTATCCTTTGCACAACCTGAAAACTTACAATTGATTGTAGTTGATTAAAGCGAGTCATGGCTATTATAGTTTAATGTGTAATCGTAAGGAATCTAAATTTTTTTTGAATATGATATTCATGTATAGATCGGTTTCAATAATAAATACCGGTGTAGCCTACATAAAGATCCTATAGCTCCTTCACACCGGTGAAAAATTACAATATTGAGTAGTGATAAAAGCGTAGTCAAGCTTATTATATTGTTATATGTTATAGCAAGGAAATCTAAAATTGTTTTTAATATGATTTAATGTTAGATCCTGTCATCACGATCATAATTTGGGCTCTAGTTATTTAGGCAGGTGTTTGCTAGGTAATCTCATGTCTCTATGCAATTTAAAATTTTACATTTATATTCAGACCACGAGAATAGTTATCCATAAGTTTATAGGGTTCATATTTATTTATTTACATTTGTTCTTTTCTCATTTATGATTTCAGATTATAATTGGCCTCCTAGGTAATTTAGGGTTTTTGAGTATCTCCTTTGCACAATCTGAAAAATGTACAATTTTAATGTAGTATAAAGCATATCAAGCTCATTTATATTTTATTGGTGTAATAGAAAAGAAATCTAAATTTGTTTAATATATTCATGTTAGATCGGTTTTCAGATAATAATTTAGTCTCCTAGTAATTAGCAGTGTTTTTAGGTTATCTCTTTGCACAACCCGTGAGAAATTACAATTTGATTAGTATAAAACGGAGTCAAAGCTTATTTACATTATGTGTTGTAAATAGCAATGGAATCAAATTCTGTTTAATATTATTCATGGTTAGATCCGGTTTATAGATAATAATTTGGGCTCCTAGTTTAATTAAGGCATTTGTTTCGAAGGTATCTCCTTTGTCACAAACCGTGATATAATTTAGATATATGTAGTATAAAGCGTATCAAGCTATTCATATATTGTTATATGTGTGAAATAGCAGGAAACTAAATTTGTTTAATTGATGTATTCAATGTTTAGATCGGTTGCAGATAATAATATTGGGCTCCTAGTATAGGCAGGTTTGAGTATCTCCATGTGCACAACCTTGAAAAAATTTACAATTTATGTCGTGAAAGCGTATCAAAACTTAATTTATATGTTATATGATGAATACATGCAGGAAATCTAAATTTGTTTGAATATGTACTTCCATGTTCAGATCGTTTCAGTAATAATTGGCCCCTAAGGTAATTTGCAGTTCTTATTTGAGGTACCTTCTTATGCACACACGTAAAAAAATTTACAATATGTATATATATATTAAAGCGTATCAAGCTTATTTATATTGTTATGGTATAATAGCAAGGAAATTTAAATTTGTTTAATATGTATTTAATGTAATCGGGTTTCAGAAAATAACTTGGGCTCCTAGGTAATTTTAGCGCAGGTTTTGTGGTATCTCCTTTCGCACAACCGTTAAAAATTTTTCCCAATTAATTCATGTAAGCGCAGTCAAGCCTATTTTATATTGCTATATGTGTAATACCAGATCTAAATTTGTTTTAAATATATATTTCATTGTTAGATCGGTTCTCAATAATATTTGCTTCCCAATAATTAGCAGTCTTTGAGGTCATCTCGTTTGCCACAAACTGTGAAATATTTACAATTTGATTAGTGATAAAGCGTACTTTAACTATTTATTTGTATATATGTTAAATAGCAAAGAAATATAAAATTTTTTTAATATGTATTCATGTTAGTTCGATTCAGATAATAATTATTGGCTCCAGAATTTAGCAGGTTGATAGTATCTCCCTTTCCCAAAACGTTGAAAATTTACAACTTTGAAGTTGAAATAATAGCGTATTCAAGCTTATTATATTATCTTATATGGTTAATAGCAAGAAAATCTAATATTTGTTTAATAGTATTTCTGTTAGAATCGTTTCAGATAATTAATTTTGGCTCCTAGGAAATTTAGGCAGGTTTGAGGTATCTCCTTTGCAAAACAGTGAAAAAATTATTACAATTTGATTTAGTAATAAATTTATCAAGCTAATATTTATTTAAATAATATGTTCATTTAAAGGAAATCAAATTTGTTTAAATTGATTTTGCCAACAGATTTTTCAATAATTAGGCTCCTACGAGTAATTAGGCATTGTTTGAGGTATCCTTTGCACAAAACGTGAAAAAAATTTACAATTTAGATTGTATGATAAACTGTATTCAAGCTTATTTATTTCGTTATATGTGTAATAGCAAGGAAAATCTAAATTTGTTATAATATGTATTCAATTTTACCCCAATTCAGATAAATATTTGGCCTCCTAGGTAATTTAGGCAGGTGTTTGATGGTATCTGATTATTGCAACAACCGTGAAATTTACAATTTGAGTAATGAATAAAGCTTATCAAGCTTTGATTTGTATATGTAATAGCAAGGAAATCTATATTTGTTTATGTATTCATGTTAGATGGTTTCAGATAATAATTTGGCTCCGAATGTTAATTTAGCAGTGTTTGAGTCCTTCTTTTGCACAACCGTGATAAAATTTACAATTTGATTAGTGATAAAGCGTAGTCAAAGCTATTTATATTTTATATGGTGAAATAGCAAAACACTATTCATAAATTGTTTTAATATCTGTATTCATGTTCAGATCGTTATCAGATAATATTGGCCTAGGTAATAGCAGGCGTTTGATGTTCTCTGGCACAACCGTGAAAAAATTTACAATTTATTGTTGTAATATAAAGCGTAGTCAAGCTATATTTATATGTTATAGTGTATTAAGCAAGGACAATCTAAATTTGTACTTTAATATGCTATTCATGTAGATAGGTTCAGACAATAATTGGGCTTCCTTTATAATTTAGCAGAATGTTTACGTATCTCCTTGGCACCAAACCTGTCTTAAATTTACAATACTGTAGTATAAGCCGTAGTCAAAGCTTATCTATATTGCATATATGTGAATAGCAAGGAAATCAAATTTTAACTTAATTAGCATTTATTGGTTTCAGATAATGATTTTGGCTCCTAGGTAATTTTAGCAGGCGTCTTGACTATATCTCACTTTGCACAACCCGTAGAAAACTTCTACAAATATTATATAGTGTAAAAGCTAGTCAAGTTTATTTAGCATTGTTATATGTGTAATAGCAAGGAAATTCTAAATTTACTTTTAATATTGTGTCATGTTAGATTCGGGTCAGATATAATTGGGCTCATAGTAATTAGGCACCAGGACTAGTGCGTGTAGGGAAAAAGCAATATGTTTTGACGGATGTCTCTTTGTCCCCACAACCCGTAAAAAAATTTACAAGATTGATGTACGGATTAAAAGCGTAGTCGCTATATTTATATTTAATGTGTCGAATAGCAAGGAAATCTATAATTCTTGTTTTTAATATGTAAATTAGTAGCTTTAGATCACGGTTTCCAGATCAATAATTTGCGCGCTCCTAGTAATTTAGGACAGGTATATGTCTTTTTTTGAGGTACCTTCTTGCCGTACACGTTGAAAAATTTACATATTCTTGATGTAGTTGATAAAAGCGTAAGTTTCAAGCTTATATTTTTATTGATCTATATGATGTAATTTGCAAGAAATCCTAAATTTGTCCTTTAATATGTAATTTTATGTTAGATCGGTATTCAGATAATAAATTTGCGGCCTCCTAGGTAATTAGCAGGTGTGTTGAATATCTCCTTTGCACAACCGTTAAAATTACAATTTAAATAGGATAATGTCTTGTAGCAAGGCTTATTTTATTTTGCGCAGTATATGTGTAAATAGCAAGACAATCTAAATTTGTATTTAATATGAATTCATGTTATTAGATCTGATTTCAGATAATAAATTTGGCCTCCAGTAATTAAGGAGAGTGTGTACAGCCCGTGGACTATTCTTCGATCAATTGCCAGCAACCGTAGAAAAATTACAACTTTATGATGATATAGCGTATGTCAAGCTCCTATTTATATTGTACCTCTTTTACTTATTATATGTGTATAATAGATCAAGGAATTATCTAAATTGTTTTTTAATCATGTATTCAATGTTAATCGTTTTCCAGCATAATAACTTTTGGCCTTTCCTAGGTAAATTCTAGGCATCGTGTATTGAACGGGTATCTCCTTTCCCTAACTGTGGAAGAAAAGATTTTACAATATTAATTAGTGAATTAAAGCTAGTCAAGCTCGATATAGTATATTTGTCAACAAAACTAAATACTGAAAGCCTGTTACAGAAAATTAATGAGCAATGAAATTAAATTTGTTTTAATAATGTATTCATGTCTTGTTTTAGATCCCTAGGGATTCCAGAATAATAAATTTTGCTCCTAAGTAATTTAGGATGGTGTCTTGAATGCTTTATCTCCTTCTGTGCACAACCAGTGAAAAATTTATAATTTGATGTATGATAAAGCGTAGTCAGCCTATATCTAATCGTATATTATGTGTTAATTAGAAAGGCATAATCTAGAATTGTTATTATATATTATTCATTTAGATCCGGTTTCAGATAATATCTGGGCTCCTAGTACATTTAACGCAGTGATGTTAGACAAGCAGGTATTCTCCTTTGCAAACAACCGTGAAAAAATTACAATTTGATGTAGTGAATAAAGCGTAGTCAGCTTATTATAGTCGTCTAGTTAGATTTCTTACATAGCCAAGCGAAATCTAAAGTGATTTAATATTGTATTCATCATGTAATTAGTCTTCAGATGAATAAAGTGGGCTCCAGGTAAATAGGCAGGGTGTAACCCGGTAGTCTCATTCTGAACCACAAAAAACGTGAAAAAATTTACAATTTAATGTAGATGATAAAGCGTAGTCAAGCTGTTTTATATTGTTTTATGTTGTAATAGGCAAGGGAAATCTAAATTTGTTTTCATATGTAATTCATGTTAGATTATGTATAGATCCAGTTCAGATTAATAATTTGTTCTCTAGTAATCTAGCCATAAATTGTTATGACCCGGTATCTACCTTTGCAACAACCGTGAAAAATTTTACAATTTGATGTAAAGTGATAAAGCGGAGTCAAACTTATTTATCATTTATTATGAGTTAATAGCAAGGAATCTAATTTTTTTAATGTTGTATGCATGTTAGATATCGGCTTTAAGAAATAATTGAGGGACTCCCAGGTAATTTAGGCATTTTGTAATGAGCATCTCCTAGTGCCACAACCGTGAGAATTTAGCAATTTTATGTAGTGATTAAACGTAATCGCCATATTATATTTAAAAACACCCAAATACTGTGTAATAGCACAGGAAATCAAAAATTTGAGTCTTTAAATGTATTTCATTGTTAGATCAGGCTTTCAGATAATAATTGGGCTCCTATGGTAATTTTAGCAGTGTTTGACCGGGTATTCTCCTTGCACAACAGTGAAAAATTTACAATTTGATGTAGTGGATAAAAGCGGAGTCAAGAACTATATTCCCCTATATTGCCCCCAAAACGCCAATCGATATTTATTATTTGAAAGCTGGTTAATATTTAAGATTATTTAGCTAATAATCATAAATAACATACCAATCTTCATAGATCCTATGAAAGACTCCACCACACCCAAGGTTTCCAGAAATAAAGACCAAATTACTGGACCTCCTAGCCGTTAACATACCGGCAGGCGTTTAAATCGACCAAACCAAAAACAGGATTTTCTTCCTTTTTGCACAACTTGGTGTGAAAAATGTACAAGTTATGTGTTGTGTTGAGTTTGTGTAGTTTAGTGAAAGGGGAAGTTTCAAGCGTAGTGTATGGTAACAGAGAGTGTGAAAGAGCAAGGAAAGTCGAACATGTTGGGGTAATTAGGGATTGCATTGGTAGAGCGGGGGCAGACAAGAAGTGTTTGGACGCCGAGGGTAAGCGACGCGGGATCGGTGTGGGTTCGATAGGTAGAGTATTAGCGCACCTACTTTGGTTATTCAGATTCGGTGTCGATGCGGCGGTGGGCCTAACCAAGTCCCTGGGCGGGAAATCATATAAATGTGGCTTAATTTTAGAACAAAAAAGATATATAGAGGTAATGAAAAGATCACCACATTTGGGCGATACGAGAGTCGCTCATTAAGGAAGCACAACGGTTATACTTATGTGACCATGAGGGTAGTGCGATTGATGCTCTTCTTGTCGCTTGTTGCACACCTTTTCGATTTTACTTCTAGTTTGTCCGAATAATTGTTCGGTCTTGGCGGAACAAATCGCGAGTGACGGATTTGGAAATAAAGAAGGACATATGAGGAGGTAGAGGCGGCCGACCCTCAGAAAGCATAACCGGAGGTGTCGTACGGGCCATGCCACGCTCTATATGCTTTTGGGTTCGCCGGAGAATAACAGTAGATTGAAGAGCAGGGGGTTAGTATGGGAATATATACTATCTATATATATATATATGATATATATAATATATAATATATATAATATAGTTAATAATATATAATATAGCTAACTATACAGTATAGTATAGTATAGGTACGTCCGGTACACAAATCCGGGGGGTTAGAAATAAAATATGGACAAGATAGGGATAAGGGGATGAGGAAGAAACGGTATAAAGTCAATAATGTAATTGAATACCCTATAGGGATTACTATTAGTATATAAGGGGTAAAGGGTAGGATCCAAGGTAGTGGGAAAAGCGTGATAAATAAGGGTTAGGGTATAGTAAATATTGATAGGACAAATAAGGTAGTATACTTGCGATATCGGCATTAACCAGAAGTCGTGGAAGAAAGGAGAACGGAAAGATTATCAAAATGCGAAGATGTTAACTGCTTCTTTTTAATCGCTAGGCGCTGAAGTTACTGTCTAAGACCATCCATAAGAGAAGACATCACCTGAATTAGATACAGTTAGCACATTTTGGCAAAGTGTAGAGGTTAATATAGTGGTAAGGTCACAGGAGAAGAGAGAGAGAATTTAATTCTGCTTCCCGAGGCTTCCCACTCTCGGTCGCCTCTCCGACGATATCGAACCCCAGGATCGTGACGGACGAAATGTCGTTTACTGTCATTGTGTGTAATCTGCGTAATAAGTCTGAAAGCCTTGAGGAGCTCAAAGTAATTCATCCTAAGAAAAAACGCTAGATGATTTTTTCAAAATATGGTAAGGAGTTGTTGCAGTAAGGGGAAGAAGTAGTAAAAAAGAAGGAAAGCAAAATCATTAACGCGAGATATGACTAAAGAAAATTGTGATATTTTATTCGTATAATGATATGTGTGTAGATCTCTACTGATGAGAATACGAAGGGCTTTTAACCTGTCGACCATATTAATGTATAGTATGCGGCGTCTTTTCCCTTCAGAGTATTATAAAAGATCATGGAGGTGAATAAGGAAGGTATAGCAGTCTCGCATCGAAGGATTTCTTTCGCATTTTTAGTAGAGGTGCCGCACCTTACGTTGAGGGACCAGATACCCATAATTCCCTCCGGTGGAGTTTGTGATTATTCATAGTCGTGTGATTCGCAGAACAGTGGTTCTGTGTATGTGGCGAACGTGGATAAATAAACTCTCCGAGAGAAAGGCCCAAGCTATATGTGATTGATTATCTCTTTTTTACGCTCCGGTTTCGATTGCAAAAAACGCGGCGGCCGAAAAAAACCAATTGAGGTTTAAAAGACATAAGACTCAAATACATCTTCCAGTTTTCCGGTAAGCCTTGGAAATACTATTACGCGAAACCTAATTAAACGAAACGAACGTATTATTGCCCAGCAATTCAATTTTGGCGTTTACTTTCGAAGAGCGGAATTGGTCCATTTCTTTCCTCCCTAATTTTTTTTTCAAAACAACCTCTTAAGAATGTAAGAGAATATATATCCGATTGTTTCATAGAGGCAATTATAAAATTAAAATTAAATTCTGAATTTTTATTAAAAAACAACTTTTGATGTCTTACCTGAGTTAGGCCTATCGTCTGACATTAGTTCCCGATTAAGGCGTAGTGCAGCTGCTTGTACGATATAGAAGAACTAAAGGAGCATATCTAGTAATAGACGAATATATTTAAAAATTTTTATGTTTAACAATATTAATAATTTTTACTTTGTATTTTTTTTTATTTTCCTTTATTTTAATGAAGTTAATTACATAAGAGAACAGAAATTTATTAAAAATTAACAGGTAACGTTCCCTTTAGTGCGATTTTAGTATG
>JABUQX010023250.1:5000-11388 GCA_015478945.1 Trachelipus rathkii | reverse complement strand
TATATTTATTTATTAAGTTATTATTTATCATTTATTTAATTTATTAATATATTATTTAATATATAATTTGTAATTATTAATTAATATAATTTAATTTATTTAAATTATTATTAATGATTTTTAATTATTATCTAATATTTAATTTAATTATTATAAATTTATTTATATTATATATATATATTTATTATTTTATAAGATATTTATATTTATGATCAAATATTTAAATTATATAATTATTAATATATTTATATATATATATATATATATATAGTATAATTATTAATTTAATATTTATATTTGTTTCTAAATTTAATATAATATATTTATTTTAATATTATATATTTTTTATAATTATTATATATGATATTAATTATGTATATAATATATATAATTATTTATATTATTTTGTTATCTATATATTTATAATTTAATTTATATATTATATTAATTAATTATATTTAATTATATTATATTTAATATTGATTTAATTAATATTAATATATATATATTATATAGTGCAAAATCTAATTTCCTCCCATATAAGATCAAAATATCATTTTATAATATTTTTTAAATCTATGTTAATGACTTCCACGAGGATAAATTCGTAAAATGATTAGACTCTAGCAAATTTAAGAGGTCAGTAACAAGAAGTTAAACATTAAATTATAATAAAAATAGAAAATTTTAATTTATAATGTAATATTATCTAATCACTATTTCTTATCATATTTGATTTGATAAGTGATTATTCTTTTCATGAATGATTATATTAGAAGATACATGAAATACGTGACCTTAGAATTTCAGTATGACAGTTTTGCTTTTCAGTTTAAATGTATTAAACAACTCTTCAGGAGTTTATTTTATTTTTTTAATTTATTTTCTCTTCTCTATTTTATTTCCTTTCTATTTGTTAATTTTGTTTAAATTAGCCTCTTTTATTCTGTGCAGTGCAAATACTTCATTTTCTCATTTCAATTTTCCTCATACTAATTTTATTGTTGCTGAAAGATATGAACTTATTTCGAAAAGAATCCTCAATGGCTTGCAAGAATTGGAGCAATTATTGAATAAAAGAGAAACGTACTTTTCCACAAATCTAACACAAAAATCATTGAGAATATTTTCAAATTTTGCTCTAGGTATTTATTGAAACAGCCGATTGGTAAAAGTTTACAATTCGCGATATGTCCATGGAACTGGTGACATTACATGATTAAATGTTATATAGTATATAGGTGTAAGCTAATGAAGACTATGATGGCAGTGATATTTAGAGATTATTAACAGCAATGTATAAGCTATTTATAACACAAACTTAGAGAATGCAGGAATATACTTAATACTCTCGCCAAAAAGTCTAGTCAATATTATATTATTATATATATAATAATTTATTTAATTTAATTATTATTATATATATATTATTATTATAATTTATAATATATATATATATAATTTTATAATTTAATTATTTCTTTATTATAATAATTTATTATATTTAATATTATGAAAATTTAATATTTATATATTTATAATTTTTATATTATGTATATAAATTATAAAAAATTTAATTATTTATATTTTATATTAAATAACTATATTATTAAATTTGACTATATTAGTTATATATATATATATAAAATTGAAACAAACTAAAGATTTCATACAAAATATGTATTCTTATAATTTATATTTTATTATTATAAATTTATTTATGGTGGAATTATCAGAGTTGAAAAATCCATATCGGAGGTCGGGCAATCAAAGGCCGGCAAAACCGATAAACTGTTTGAAAAAAAAAAACTCCATACTATATACTTAACATTTGAGTTTTATAAAAGGCGGAGAAATGAAATGAAATGAAATGGAGGAGGAAAAAGGGTAGTATGTGTAAGATAACTTCAGTTAGCAGGATTAGTATATCTTTAAATAATTAGCCACGTTATTTGTGTGCCTTATCAAAGGAACTCATGGTACAGGAGGATTATTACTTGAGAAAAATCATTCTATTATTTTTATTCATTGATCATTAGTGGTAAAGATAATCAAATAGACTTAAATAAAATACTTAAATAACGAACTACTTTTCAGCTTTTCAAAAGAATTGTTGAAGCTCCCTGTAAACGAAAAAAATTTAAAAAAAATATTGAACTTAAAAATATTTTTTTATTTTATTTATATCAAAACGAATATAAAATTAATAATCTCTTCATTTTCATTTATCTCTCTTTTTCCCAAAATTTATTTTAACAAAATTACTTATACGTATTTCATCTTTACTTAAGAATGTTAAATTTAAGTTAGATATATTAAGCTCTAATAATATATTCCGGTAGGAATGCGCCAAAATAACACGCACTGTGACACACTGAAAAGACGAACAAAATTACCTGGTTGCCATCCATGAGGTTATGTTTGTGTTTCCTAAAAAAAAAACTAGCATGCACACTATTAGTGTGTTAATTTACTCAACGCAACCTTCGAGCTAATGTGAGCGGTTTGAACTTAAAGTTCTTAACCGGCCTCGCTGTAGAAAGTGTTTCATGGGATCGTGGTACGCGAGATTCTCGAATATAACACCAGACAGAGAGGTTGCTAAAAAACCTTGGCAAATACTAAGACAAAGAAGATTTTCTTGGGTAAGGCAGAAACAGTTTTTTGTTGGATCTACACAGTTGAACACGCACTCCTTAAATTTTCCACAAGTAGGTGTTGGGCTGTGTAAGATCGGGGGAATGGGATGGGTATGGAAAGTCAGTAGCACTTGAAATGATTCTTCTCGGAAAGTTTTCTTGCAGCATGGTTAGAGATTCTCGAGTTGTATGGCTGGTCTCCCAGTCCAGTTGATAATACTGTATATTCATTTGAAGGCACCTTGCAATACAGAACCGTCTCAAATTCTACAGAAATGGTCTTATCACCGTATCCCTTTAGCGTTCTTGGTTGACGGTAAGAGCATTGCCTTCCTCACCCTCAATGAAATAAGGACCATGTGCTGAAACAGCACATCATGACACCTTCAATATGGAGCGATTTCCGGATGATACCATCTGGCCACTCAAAACCTAGAAAGCTGATTGTCTGCCGATTGATGCAACAGTTCAAGTGAACATGACTTTCGTCGGAAGAACCACACATTAGTCAAGAAATCCGGATCATCGTACATCATGCCCAAAAATGTTCCACAATACGCCAACCTCGATCTCATATCTGGCTCGGTCAAGTGCTGTCCAATCTGTATCCAGTACAAGCATCCACTTATGTCCTTAAATAATCTGCGAAAAGACCTATCGCTCAGGTTCAATTTTATTGTCGCTCGTCGTAGACCTCGTCTGGGCGATTGATTGCAACACCTGCTCGAAAACACGTCTACGATTCTCATTTGTCGAAGCAGTTACTGGTCGACAAGACCTCAAGTTTCCTTATTCAACATCTGCACACCACAACTTCCACATAACAACTGGGAACACGATCGATGAAAGATATTAGACGAGAACAAAAAAATTTGCCCGTACGAGATGTTACAGTTTCAGTACAGTCCATTTTTAAAGTCAGAAAACTTTACTAGAGGAAGTTATTTAGATGTTTAAACTGAGATTAAGAAAAATAATAAAATATATAATCTAATAAATAATAAATATAATATATAAATATTATTTGAGTTATAATTTAGAAATAATAATATATAAAAATAAAAATAAATAATTTAACATAAATATTTTTTGTTAATTATATTATTTATTTAAATTTATTATAGTATTAGTTATTTATTATTATTATTATTAATTATTATTATTATTATTATTATTATTATTATTACTTATTATTATTATTATTATTAATTATTATTATTATTCAGTAAGGGAAAAAACTCTCTCTCACCCCCCTCTTGCTCTTTCCTGCTGTTCCTTCTTTATACACTCCCTGTTGAAGAGAAATAATATATTATATATATATATATATATATATAAATTAAATATATATTATTTGAATACTATTATATATATATATATATATATATATATTATATAGTATATATCTATATATATGATAAATATATATATATATATATATATATATATAATCGCAAGAGGGTTATTGATTCTTGTTGCGGTGTTATGCCTCTTGGTGAATACCTGGAACATGGGATAGTGACAAGAAACTTAATGTTTGGGGAATTTCGCGCGTCCTCCGGCCCTAGGGCTTAAATATGTCATTGTCACAGACGATTCCTTTTAAATCTCTTTCGTCTCCTTCATTCGAATTGTTTATATTCGTTTCAATCCTCGCAGTCCGCCTTCCACGCTATTTTATTATTTTTAAAATTTTATTATATTATTATTTGGAGTGATCCCACCCATCAGTGCGCCTCTAGAGTCCATTATGCGTAATTTCCCTCCTTCAAAGAGGTCTCTCCTTTTTTTCCCGTCACAGCCCCTTTGGTTATCCAGTGTCTTTTCCCTCATTGGTCTTCAGCCCATCTCACACTTCTTCCTCGTGGATGAAGGTACAGGAGAAAAACCGGTCCTTTAGCTCACCTTTGACCTGGCTGAAAATTGTAGGGAACCCGAACCTTCAGCTAACCACTAAGGAGGCCGTTCTGCGGTTCTGCGCTTTGGTGCATAATCTTGGGCTTTACGTGAAGTCATTAGGTGCCGTGTGGTTCACGGGGGGTAAGCCCTCGTGGACTTCCGGGAGGATCTTCTTAGGCAACATCCATGGCCTACCACACGGGGTAAGGTCCGTGGGGATGTGTGGGTCTCTGGCCTATAAACTTATGAAATATACACCTTTCTGACCCATCTTGTTATTTATTTTTTGTTTCATTTGTTTTATTGTCATTATTGCTCATATATGAAGAAGAAGTCTGATGTTAAATTTTTATGAAACTGTCCGTTCAGGAAACAACATTTTTAAACCAAGACGAGTACAACAACAGCAACAACAAAAGCAATTGAAACCTGTCGGGTTCCCAGCCTGACACCACCTCGGTCCCTCCTATTACTAGAACAGGTTTTACTTCTTTTTTCTTCTACTACACCTGAAAGTCCTCTGCATAACTTCAACGATTTGTCGCCTGGTGTGCCCTTGACACCCAAGGTGTTCAAACAGTTGGGGCAATCCCGAAAAGGTGCCCCCCACCATAGTCGTTCTCATTTGTTTACTCCATATGCTGCTCCCTCTCCGGGACTGTCAGCTGATACGCCATTCCCAATATATTACTTATTGCGATCCACTACCTCCAAAGCTCTTACTGAGCAAGAACCATTATTCTTAGCGATGCACTTGAAAAAGCTTTAGGAGTTCAAGACCCTCCACCCAGTCAACGTTAATGAAGAATAGGTCCCTTCTCGTTCAAGCTACTGCCCGGAATCAAAGTTCTATCTTGTCATCCTTAACGTCTCTCGGAAGCATCCCTCTTATTTCCACTTCTGATGAAATAAGAAACACATTCAATGGCACTATTTATTCTTTAGAACAGAAAAGCGAAGATATTGCTGTCATTTTAAGAAATCTCCGGCAGAAAAGGTTTCCTGTTACTAACGTTTACAGATTTTCCCCACGTCGGGACTCGCCTGATAACCCAAATTCTTGTTACTGCTGACATCATACACCCTACATCATTTCCACCAACCATAGTGAAAAATTATTTTTTTGCAAGCTACAGTGTTTGTACGTTTATTCCCCGACCCAGACGTTGCTTTAAATGCCAACGGTTTGGTCATCCCCGAAAATACTGTAGGGGACCACATGATATATGCCCAGTCTGCGGAGAAGAATTTCACATTCTCATGTGAAAAATACACCAATTCGGCAGAAAACTGTGTGAAGGCCCCACAGTGCCCACTACTTCTTTAAAATGCCCTGGTCTTAGCTCGTTTAGTTTTGAAAAAGAGGAAGATATTTGGAGTTATTACAACTTGATGTCATGTAAAATTGAGCAGGAGAGATGCCATACACAAGCTCAAAGACAAATATCCTACAAGACAAAGGTAATCTTATGCTACAATTGCAGCAGCCCCCTGCCTCCGCTTGTTAATCCACCGACACAACTCCATTTCAGTAGAACTCCTCTCTCAAATCCCAGCGGAACTCAGGCAGTTACTGTAACCTGCCCACCTGCATTGCCTAAACTACCGATATGTCAAATAAACCAAAAGCACCTCTTGATCCAATCTTTCGTCCAAAATGCCATTGACAATCCTACCCCGAGTACTTGTTTTCAACTAACCAACAATGAAACTAAGTTGGTTTATCCAACATAAAGCTTGGAAAACTTTTTCTTCCAAGAGACTCTGTCCCATATCCTCCCAATAGATTAGCCAAACTCACGTAAGAGGCCTGTATCTCTGTCCCTTACCCCGCCTCCCACCATTACTCA
>JABUQX010023249.1:22500-30562 GCA_015478945.1 Trachelipus rathkii | reverse complement strand
TAATATCTTATTATCCATTATCTTATAATAATATATACTCAATGTTACACTTATTTTAATATGTAGATTAGAAATTATTCCATTTTTTTATAAAAAATTAGGGCTACTTCATTTCATTCTTGAAGCACATAGAGTCATAAATGGCGATGTGGATGAAAATATCGATGATTCTACACATTTTTTGTTTTATTTTGCATAAAAAATTTTAATTAAAATAGAGTTTAAAGTGTTTTTTTTATATCTAGTATTTAAAAAAATATGGTGTTTTGTGGTTTCTTAAAAAAAGTAACATTGTGTTTTTAATAGAAAAGGGTTTTTAAAAAAAATTTGTTTGCATGAAGGTTTGTCTCAGTCATCCCTTTAAGATTATGCATCAAATATAATCAAACAATAAACTAGTTTATCAAAAATAAAGGTTTAAGAATTAAGGTTTGAAGTAAGCCCTGAAGAAATTTGACCAACGGTACCACACCTATGTGATTTCTTAAAGTAGGTGTACCTGAGCAGTTCTAATCAGGTTAGTATTTTTTATTTGATTTCTTTTTAGAAGAAAATCAATTTTTTATTTTTTATTTATGAATTTTTTGATTATTTTTATTTTTTTCAGATTCTGGTGCAGCCTAAAAAAGTAATAATATATATATATATATATTATAGTATATATAATATATATATATATATATATTATATATATATATATATATAATAATGATAATAGTATATTAACATCATATAATTATATATATATATATATATATATATATATAGTTAATATATATAATAATATAATATATTTGTATATATATATATAATTATAAATATATATATAATATGTATATATATATATATATATTATTATATAATAGATATATATTATAATATATATTATATTAGTACATATTATATATTCTGATAATATATATATAATAATGATATATTAATATATTATAAATATATATAAATAAATAATATAGTATATAGTTATTATATATATTATATATATATATATATTATATATAAATTATATATATATAATATAATTTATATATATATAATTATATATATATAATATAATAATGATATATTATAATTAATACTATATAATATATATATATATATAATTAATAATATTAAATCAAATAAATATTATAATATATATATATAATAACTATATTATATATATATTATATAATAAAAATATATAGTTATATAATATTAGTTAATATATATATAAAGAGAGACAGTAAGAAGACGCAGAATTCCAATCTAGAGTGTCAAATTCAACCCATAAAAATTATGAATAAGAATAATTTTTAATTAATAATTGGTGTATATACAGAGTTGGAAGAATTTTACTTAGACAAAGCCACATTGGCCTACTCTAGACTGTCTAACTCAAACAATAATTAATAATTAAGATAATAATTACAAAAGCCGCTATTGTGCCCCTTCAGAAATGTCCCAGTCAATTCCATTATAATAATAAGTGATAGAAAATTAATACAGAAAACTTCAAACTTTTTCTGTTACCGAAACCTAATCAAAACCTACGACATCGAGTTAACAATTTAGAGATAATCTTAAGAGCTGCATGAACCCTTCTAGAATGTTCCGTTCACACCCATTAATTATACTAAGAAAATACTTAAGAATCGCCATGTTCCTATTTAGACTTGCCCAGTAAACCAAGTAAAAATAATAAATAATAAAGCCGCATTGGCCCCTCTAGAATCTCCCCAGTCAACGCGTAATAAATAATAAATAAAAAATTATATTGCAAGTAATAATATAATATCTTAAAGACAAGTCCCATACATACTTACAACTTAACTCTGGTACATCCCATCACCCGTAATAATTCACAATGCTTCTCATTGCTTTTCTCTAGAACCTTCTCTTCGCTTTTCTCGACATACTAACCTCGGTCAGTCAACAAAATAAACTAAAGATAATAATTAAGAAGCTTCATCATTGGCCCTCCTAGAATGTCCCAGTCAACTCATAATATATAGGAATAATACTTAAGAAGAAGCCGCATGTTCCTTTTTAGATTGTCCCAGTCAACCAATAAAAAAATTAATATAAGGAATACAGAAAATTCACTTAGAATTTTGCTCCCATTCAATCCATTAATAAATAAATAAATAAGAATTAAACTTAAGAAGCAGCATGGACCTACAGACGTCCCAGTTCGACATATAATTAATTAATTAATATAATTTCAATTAATTAATAAGCCGCATTGACCCTCTAGAATGTCCCAGTCAAGCTCATTGATAAAAAAATAAGAATCATACTCACTTCAAGATAGCCCATGTGGTCGCTTTTAGACTGTCCCAGCAAACCAATAAAATTTTCATTAATCTTTAAATAAGCCGGTATCGGAGCCTCAAGTATGTTCAATTCTCAACCAGATATAACTAACAAATAAGAATAACTACTATTATCGAAGAGAAGGCCGATGGGGCCCCCATCTATACAACTCACGCCCATAATTTCTCATCCTCAAAGGACAAAAATCTACTCCTCGTTGCTTACTTCACCGCCCCTCTTCCAGCATATTCATATTCTCTTTCTAATTAAAGGCACTGTAAAATTTTAGAACCAATAATTTTGCTCATAAAACAATCTGATGATCGGCTCTTATACAAAAAAAAAATAAAACAAGTTATATTAATAGTCTGCATCTAGGAGAGAAATTTCAAGTTTTAACGACCTAGGCCCTATGCTTAGTTTGTATTTTAAAATCTTACAATGGAAACCATGAAAAAGAACATCTAAAGAATGGAACAGATTAGTACTGGTTACAATGATAATAGTTTGTATTATGGAAAATTGAAAATAAAAAAAAAAAAAAAAAAAAAAAAAAAAAAAATATTTTATTAATAACTTCATAAATATATGCTCATCCTTTAACATTTTTTTACCAATTGAGTTTTCGTCACTCCTTTAAAATACAAAACTTCAGAACCCTTTTACGCATCTAAATAAATATTTCTTTAGTTATCATGTATATTTAATATTATATAATATATATATTATATATATATATATAATAATATATATATATTATAAATATATAATAATATAATATTGTATATTATATAATATACAAAAAAATAAAAAATCAAAAAAAAAAAAATATCCAATATCAATAAATATTAATAAAAAAGAACTTTTTATAAAAAAAACAAGTAAAAAAATAAGTCAATTGCATTTTTTATTTTTTCTCCATTTGATTTTTTTCGTCTATCCCTGTTCTAATAATTAAATGACTGCATAAGTATTGAATACAACCGCAACACATTGTTTGTTTCGCATATTAATATAATTCAATACACGCAAGTCAATTCCGTCCAATGAGGTTCATCGACTGTCAAGACTCAAAATACTGAGCGACTTCCGCTTTCACGCACATGAGTCACGTCGAATCTTGGTCAAAAAGAGAAATTGTGCCGATATCGTTTTGATATGGACAAAAGGGTTTAAAAAAGTCTGATTAAGTGTTCACTTATATAACTGTGTATATCTTCCTTTAATACCAATTTTATCATGACCCTTAATGCTAAGAGAACCTCCACTTAAACCGTAGACATAAACTCCTAATAATGAGAATCGTCCATTCATCATAGGACCTAAACCTAACACTTAATCTTCTGTCGGGTTCTGGTGCGATGACTTCTACTTGTCCTAAACTAAGAACCTATATGGTCTACTTTCCGTTAAGATGTGGCCCTAACCCATGGTATTGATTTGAGCTGTCTAAATATTATATATAGGCCAATACAAAGAGTTACCCGCATTCGAATTCGAAACTTAAATAGACATAAAAATAAACTGATTAAAACAGTCTTATATGGAGATAGCGTTTAGACAATTTTTATGTGAAAATGATATAAATAAAAGAAATTTTACTTTTTTTTATTTTTTTTTTTATTCTCCAAAAATACTACATACTGAAAGACAACTTAAATACCATTATTATGGATCAGCGATAAAATCTTTTAGGGGCTCGGAGCGACGTTGTACAGAGGTGGGACGTTTTTTCGATACCGGGACGGAGGGTAGAGAGAACCCCCGCGCACCCCGAATTACTAAAAGGGAGCGGGTTCCGGGGACCTCCCCGAGGGGGGGAAAAATAAGCTCTTACCCCGTCGTCCCTCCAGTGAGGCCGAGAGGCCTCCGACCCTCTTACTGCATCTTATTGTGTTTATCCATTGGTATTTCTTTAGGTTAAAAAAAAAAAAAGATTTCTTTCTGAACATATTCATTTTACGCTGAATTCTCTAAAAATTCAATTAGTTTTCTTTACGTATCCTAGTTTTGAGATATTAATAAATAAAATATAAATTATATCAAAGGTAAATAAGTTACTTTTTTTCTTCATGTTAGATACAAGTAGGCCTATCATCGCATATTCCCATATAATGTTATTCCATCATTTTCTTAGTACCTTATCTTAGTTTCGACGATATCATGCAGGGTAACTTCTTTAGTTTCAACCATAATATATAATTATATATATATAATTTATATATATATTACTAATATATATATAATAATATCTATATTTATATTTATCTCTTTGATTTGTCAATGGTTTTAGTACAATATAATATATATATTACTATATATATATATATATATATATTAATAATAATATATATCATTATAATATTTAAAATTCATTTCCTAATTGTAAATTTTTATTCCTATCCTTTCAATATATAATAATTTTATTGTTTTTTTTTTATTGTGACGCTACTTTAAAAATTGATTTTTGCAAAAAATTAAATAATCGCTTTTTACACTATGTTTCAAAAATATATGTGGGCTATAGTCTCTCTTTTGTTCGCGCTTTGTACTCGGTCACTTCTTATGCCAGCCGACAGGTGCGAATTGAATGCGACAGTTCGGTTCAGTTGGAAATAACAAAGTATAAAAAACCCTACCTAGAATTTTTTCGAAAGTTTTGTAGATCTGCTTTATTTATTCTCAAGACCGAATCATTTGTTTTTTTATTATTGTTGAGAGGTGCTTTTTTTTAATTTTTTTAAATCGATTAAATTTTCTTCATTACTATTACCAAATAAATAATAAATAAATATTATATGAATAATAAATTAATAATAAAATATAATAATAATTAATAAAATAATAATTTAAAATAATAATAGATAGAATAATAATCATAAATAATAATAAAAAAATAATATAATAAATTTTAATAAATTAATAAAATAATAATAGTAATAATATTTTATTAAAATAATGATATTCATAATAATAGTAATGAATAATGTAATATAATAATTATATATGAATTATAGACAGGAAATAAATATCAAAATTAAATCCCAAGTCTATCTCACCCCAGGTTTATCCGAATTCCTTGTTTCCTTTTCCACAGTTTTTTTCTCACCCTTACTTGTCTTATAGGCAACATGCCTATTACAAAATCAACTTGTATTTATTTCTTTATTTATTGTTTTATCTCTTTTAAATCATGAGAGAGAGATAGAGAAGAGAGAGGAGAGAGAAGAGAAGAGAGACGACGAGAGAGACTGATGTCTGAAACTCAGAGCAAGAGAGAGAGAATCAGTCAAAATGGATTATTTTTATTGAAAATCTGGATAAAAGTCATATTAGTATGAACTCAAGAAATCAATTTTTCCTGTAATACTCTTTTTCAAACAATAATGTTTCAATATTAGTTAACAATAATATCAATATATTCATATTTTATATTCGTAATTATCCAAAATGAAAACGTTTATCAATTACTTTGCCCTGTGAATTATCCTCATTAATTGCTTCGAAAAACACCTACTACTGACATGCTGTCTTTTACTATGTGCAATTATTACATGAGCCATGTATAATTATGTATTGCGTGACGCACACCCGCATTTTAGGTTTTAGGTTTTCAGTGTTCGTTGTGGCAAATAATTATTTTATTAATTACGTATTTTTAATTGCGATTGGGTTTTTAAAATGTTTGTAATGTAAGTACTATTATTCGAATTTTCTGAACCACAACCACACACTACACATCAACACACACACACCATATATATTATACTATGATATAATATATACTATTATATATACTAACTATATTATAATATATATATAATATATATATATATATATATACTATATAACTATATAATATATAGTATAATAGTATATATATATATAAAAATATATAATATATATACTATATATATTATAAATAATTATTACTATATATATATACTCATTAATATAATAATTTCTATATGTATTATATATATATATATATATATTATATAATATAGATATATAATATATTAATATAATATTATATATAATAATATAATTATAACTCTCGTATATATAATAACTTAGTAGATATATAGGGATAATTGCTTTAGCCAAGCGGACAACTTATCATCATCATATCCAATAAAACTACAATAGCACTAAGAAAAAGGATACATTGCTGAATGCTGTCCACTTTTAGCGGAACAATGTTAAAACAAATAAAAAAAAAAAAAAAAAAATAGTCTTCATAAACCTTAGCTTACAGCATAAAGGATACATTTTTGGGAATCCTGGTAAATTTCTTAAGAAGGGGAAAATGTAAAAAAAAAATAAAACAATATAACAAATATTATTTAATAATTTGAGTATAGCATTAGTAGAGCCATATTTAGAACTTTTATTTGGGTTTACTCGTATAAAATAAATAACTTTCTATTTAAATTTTTCTTTTTTCTTTTTTACTAAAAATACCCCAAGGGTATACCGAGATGTACAGAGTCGGGTCTCTCGGCCTTCCGGGGAACTACGGGGAGGACTAAATTTCCCCCCCCCCGGCGAGGGCTCCGGAACCCCCGTTCTTTGGTATTTGTGTGTCGCGGGGTTCCTCCGCCCCTCCCCTACGTGGTATGGTAAACGGTCCCCCCCTGTTTTCCCGGTTCGCTCGAGCCCCTACTATTGCCAGTGTAATACCTTTAATAATAATATATATATATATAATTTCCCTGCTCCTAAAAATAAAAAAATAGCCCATTATTTATTTTATAATTACTTTATTTATTTTTTTTTACTTTTCCAACTAAAATGTTACAAGGATTCCAAAAATGTAGTCTTTCCCTGTAGCTATTGTAGTTCTTTAATAATGATTTTTTTTTTTTTTACAGTTTTCCCCAATAAAATTTGCCAGGATTCCAACATTGTACAATTCCTTATTCCCTTGTTAGCTATTAAAATACGTAATAGGTATATTTCATATATAGTTGTCGCTCTAAACCAAAATCATCACCAAATATATATATATATCAGATATATATATATGTAATAATAGATATATATATATATTTATATAATATATATATATAGTTATTATTATATAGATATAATATATATATAATATATACTATTACTAATATATAATTATATATATTATTATACGTATATTTATATATATACTTATAATATCTGAGTAGCGCAAATTTTAAAATTTAGTGGGCAATCGACAAGACCGTAAATTGGAAAAAACTTAGCTCCGCATAAGCGCAAAAGCGCAACCAATTTTTTCAAAAAAAAAATTAGGTCCGGAAAAAATTAACATGTCCCGCAATATATCAATTTTTTTTAAAAAGCACAAATTAAGGGTGCAAAAAATTATAAAAAATAAAGCGAATTATTTAAAGATGAATTATTTTAAATTTTAATTAAAGATATTTAATTTTAGAATGGATGTTCTTAGACACGAAAATATATAGATTCGGCGCACCCCTTATTCCTAATATATATATATATATATAATTATTATAGTATAATAATATACAATATATATATTATATATATTATAATTATATAGTATATATATATAATATATATATATAAGGGCCACATTTCATTGTTTGGAAAATAAATTTGTTGATTTTATTTTTTCTTTTAAAAAACCATTAATGTCTACACCAAAACGAATCACTATGACCTTAGAATGCGAGTCCAATGATGGTCCTGGAAATTGTAAAAAAAAAAAAAAAAAAGAAAGAAAAAAAAAAAA
>JABUQX010023249.1:0-17500 GCA_015478945.1 Trachelipus rathkii | reverse complement strand
GCGGCTACATTGGAATCATTTCGGAAACCTTCGAAGTCTTTACTTTCACTCTCTCTTGGTTCCAATACGCCGGCGTTGTATCGCAAAGGTAACTACTCTGCTTCTGGAGGCTGTGGTGTTTGAGTATCGATGAGCCCCGCTTGTCGCTGGGTGTGGTGATTTAAAGGGGACCGTGTGTAAGACTCGACATGATTATCTTCTAACAGTCTCAGGTCTCATTCCGAATTCTCATGCTTCTACTTAAAAAATTTTCACTTGGGGGTTGGTGCTACGCGGGTGTAGAGTGCTGGTGCTACAGATAGACGCTGTGCTGTGCTTGGCGCTTTGGAGGGTGGGTATAAGCAGTGTTGTAAGTGTGGTCTGATGGAGGAGTGGTGGGATGTGGTTACTATGTGAATGAGTCCGGAAGAGAACTGTTCTAATTTCTGGCCGGTGGGTGGGGGGACGATTTTGATGGGAGGTTGATTTAGGCCACGTGCTTTGTTTCACATAGCTTCATCACACTCCGCACCGCCCCACCCCCACGGCCCGGCATACCGCCCTACCCCGGGACGGCGCGCTTGCATCTCTCGCGTGGGGTGACCCCGCACCCGCATCCATCATGCCGAACCCTGCACCCACCACCCACACCGCGATCACCCGGAGGAGACGAGCACCCCACAGCGCCACTCCCATATAGTTATTAGGGTAGTGTGGGTATTATAATAGTATATATATATATGTTAGTATATATATATGTTATGGGAGGGGGGGGTATATATATAGGGGTATATAGTATAATTATATATAGGGGTATGAAGAATATGGATGTAGTTGTATGTTAGTATGTGGGTAGGTAGGTAGGGTGGTGAGAGGTAGTATATTGTGGTTAATTAGTTATAGACTGTAGTAGTGAGGGTAGGTATATAGTATGTATAGGTGGGTTGGGTTTTGAGGTATAAGGTATTAGTAGATGTAGTATAGTTGTAGGTAGTGATATATACGTATAGGGGTAGAGTATTAGTATATGATATATTCTGAGTTAGGTATAGGTAGGTTAGTGTAGGTAGTATAGTAGGAGTTGGGTGATATATTAAGGTTATGAGTATATATATATAATAGGGTATGATATGAGTGGCGGGGGGTAGTGTAGTGAGGGTATGTTAGTGTAGGGTAGTATATGTATAGGGATAGTAGTATATGTATATATAGGTAGATGTATGTGTATATGAGTGGGGTGATTATCGATCAGAACTACTGATGGTTATATTGTATACTTAGTGATGATAATATATATAGTAAGTGTATATAAGTTATATTAGGTTAGTGTAGGTAGTAGGATAGAAATAGATACGGGGGTGGGTGTGTGGGTGAGTAGAGGATAGTTAGTATATAGGGGGGTATTAAGATATTGAGTATATATAGTAGGGGTATGAGGGAGTAGTTGGTTAGTAGTTAGGGTGGAGGTGAGTAGTAAGTTGGGGTGATGATATAGTATTTTAGTATATTATATAGGAGTAGGTGCGAGGTAGTAGGTGTAAGGTAGGTTAGTAGTGTAATGTTATATTAAGGCCGTAGACAGGGGGTTCTGGGTTCATATACCCCCAAGATTTATTGTAATACGATCATATAGAGATTTACTTATTCCTCATGACTCCTGATTTTAATTTTTTAATTAAAATTGAAAGAATATTAGATGAAGTCGAAGGCATAGTTTATGAGTGATTTATGTTGAATAGGGAATATACGAAGGAACATAGTTGGTGTGATGTTTTCGGTGAGGAGGTAGTTCTGATGGTAAAATGATATAGGAAACTAATGCTCCAATCATCGTTGGTAGGAGAGCGGATGGTGAACGGGCTGATATAGTGATATGACTTTTCGATTTATGTATATATATATTATTTATTATATATATTTGTATTATGTGTTAATATGATTTGTAGTATTGTTTTTTTGTCTAGATGTGTTTGCTACCGAAAATACCTCTAACAGCGTTATTGCTGTCAAATCCATGTGAATTGCAACACAGTAGAAATTTTATTGGTAAAATGAAAATACTTAAGATTGTCAACGCCGCATCTGCTATTTTAATAGGAAAAAAAATAGGAGATATTTCGCCACATCAAATCAAAATGGACAATAACTCATAACGAATGGCGAACAAAGTTGTGAATACGATGGATTGTACGATCTAGAGATATTTAAGCATATTGTTAAGCTTTATAGGAGGCTAAATAGATCAAGATAATTAAACCTTCTTCAAAAAACTTAGATATTTTGAAATCTGCAATCAAAAACCCAACCTTTATAACCTTATTTACTTTACACCTATTCTCTTTCACCCTTCCATCTTAAGCTGACGTGACTGCTGTCTTTGCCGATGAATATGCTGATGAAGGAGTGAAAAATTTTACAACTATATGAACCATTTTTAGCAGTTGGAGCTGCACGTACTCTTCTTTCTCTTAATTAAAAAACTAGAATGCTCTTCATATAAGACATAGGGTAATTATAATTCTTTTCTTTCTTGAACTTTCAAACCAGTTAGAGAGCAAGTCCGCGAACCATAGATTCATAAACTTACTAATATATGTTAAAGTCTCTCATTCCATCGATATTTATTAAAATTTTACAAACTTTGTAAATAAATATAAAGGATATGAAACATGATTATTTGTTAAGGAAATTTTAAGCATTTACCTTACTCAAAACGTGAAGTCCAAAAAAATATCTCTACCATGAAAAGGCTCATAACTTTTTTACTATATTTACTGTTATGTGGGGTTTAAGAGAAATGAGGTTGTAATAGAGCTTTATAAAAGCACTCAAATATAAACTAATGACTGTATGACCTCTTGCAGCTCTACCAGAGATCTTTATTGTATATCTTATATATATATATAAACTATATTGATCTTTGAGTGTTTATAATTGCTTGAAGAAATAACCAACGGTAGGCTAACATCTGGCTCTGGTATTGGTAGAAAAATTATTCAAACCTGACTTTCAGCTTGCTATGAAACTACTTTGAGCTTACTAGGATTGTCGTTCACTTGGAATAAATATCTTCAACATGAACAGAGACACGTCCCCATTAATGGGAAGAACGATAAAAAATTCTTTTAAAATGTATATATATCTTTAGTTTCTTCTTTATGCCATTTCTGATAGAATTTCCGATTATTAGAAAGTGTTGCAAGGTCTACTCGATTTTAGTATATAATGGGATTTTATCTACGAAAGTGAAATGTGCTGTCTAACCAATATCTTTATTTCTTCAGTAAGATTTTGATACTGGAAGACTGTGATGGTTGAAATGACCACTTTAAAAGTTGATAATTATGATGTCAGCAACCCTGATTTCGATAAATTCTAGAGAATTTGAAATAATTTTTTTGTCTAAAAAAAAAGTTTTAAAAATATATAAGATTAGCCCTGAAATTATAAGGTTCATAGAAAATGCAATAAAGATTTGAAACTAGCTCAGGATGTTTAATACTTATCCTCTCCAATGGAAATAAATATAATGTGATTCTAACATCCTAATTAATATATATAATTAATAATATATATAATATCTATATATATCTATTTTATATAATATATATTAATAGATATATTATATTTTGTATTATATATAGTATTATAATATATATAATATTAAATGTCTCTTTACTCAACTAAATTGTATACACCCCGTATCCTTGTAATAGCGCTCTCGCTGAAGCGGTGGTGTTTACTGTAAACGGATTGGAGTATTATTAAGAATTGAAGATCAGATGAAGAATTTTATATAAATAAAATATTATTTTTGTTATATTTGAATTATATTAAATATTTATTTATTCTCCTTTATTGAAGTTATTGCGCCTAATGTCTGGCCTCGGATAAATAAAATGAATATACCCACCCTAATAAATGGATATAAAAAAAACTTCCAAAAATTCTTGGACTATATAAACATCAAAACTGTAGCTTATTGCACTCTAAAAAAACGTGCGTGGTTTCCGGGTTTCTTTCTGTGTTTGTAGTCATTTCTTTCGTATTTTCATTTCAATTTTCATGTTCTTGACATTCTTCGTAATCAACTTACCAGATTTTTTTTCCGAAGACTTCAAATGAAAATGCTATAAATTCCCGGATTACCTACAATCGTTTCAGAATACATATTTCGATTGTAGTTTTGTTGATCAGATCTTTTCCAAGTTTCAAACCCACTTTTTTTTTTGATTTTGAAATGAAAAATTGCGATAATATTTTTTCTCCTCCTCATGCGAAGTGATGAAATTTTCAAGGATATTCTAAGTCGGGAAAGTATGAACATTTTTACATAAATAATTTCTTTTATATGCATTAGTTTGGATTTGTTCTTGGAACAAACTTTTAAAAAAAAAGTTTTTTGAAAATTTAAAAAAAAAATTCTTTTGAGTACACCAAAAAATTATCTAAGTAAAAAAGAGGTATCCGCCTTGACTATACAAACTCTGAGAAATTTGAGTTGATTCGGACAGTAATAAATAAAAAAAACTTAATCGTCAGATTTTTCATTCAAAATCCAAAAAAAAAGTGATTTTGAAAATTTGGACAACGCAGCACAAAACTCAAAAATTCAATAAAGTTCTATGTAATTGTAATGGACCCAATTATGCATATTTCAAGTTTTTGAAATTATTTCGAATAAATAAATTCTGCTAGTTTATACGATAGAATTTCAAACATGGTTCTTGAAAAAATTGAACAATTCTGAAAGAATGACTTACAAACACAGAAAAACACCGGAAAACAACGTTTCGAGGGCAAAAAAAGCTATCAGTTTGTGTTTATATAAGTCAATATTACTGAAAATTCGAATTTTTGTTCCTTTTTTAGCGGAGGAATTTGCTTCAGCCCGAGCAAAATATATGGACACCCTGTATATATATATATAACTTTATTATATATTTTATATTATATTATATATATATAATATATATATAATATATATATATATATAATATATATTATATATATATATATAATAAATAACATAGAGAGAAGAATATTCTTCTATGGTTTCTTGTAGAAGATGTTCCAGGTCTGAAAGAAGAGAGAGGAAGAAGAGAGAGAGAGATAGAGGAAGAGAGAGAGAGAGAAGAGAGAAGAGAGAAGAGAGGTGTTACTCTTCGCGGACAGTCGTCTCTATTTTTCGGCGAACTGTACTTCGTGTGTCTTACTGTTGGTCTGTGTCGTGTTCTGAACGAGCTTGTTTATACGTTCTTCGTGCTGGCTGCTTGTGCGCCTGTGCGTCATGGATGGGGCTCCCTTAATCCACATATTTTGACATAGCTGATACTCTATGTATACTCCGGTATGCCTCACTCCATGAGTCTAGCTCATACGGTATGTCTAGCGTGATGCTAGATATAGAGAGCATAACGAAGAACGAGAGAGTAAGACACCCCTGGTGAGGATGAGAACGCGAGAGGAAAGATTGAATTGAGATGAGAGAGATGAGGAGGTGACAGACCGGAAGAGAGAATCGTTTACACGCGAGAGAGTCAGTTAGAGCCTTCTTTCGTGTAAAATTTTTGTTACATTATCTTAATCAAATGTTACATTACTTTCTCAAGGAGACTTGATTTCATTGTCAATCCATTTTTTTATTTTTGAAGAATTTGCTCTTTTTTGGAGTTTCGTTTGAACGCAATTTTCAAAAAAGTTTTGACTGAGATTTTCGTTTTGTAACGTTATGATCATTTATTGACGTCGAATGGTCTTTCGTAGGAACAAATTTGCTCTCCTTTTCGACAAAAATGGTAAGATCTCAGAGCCTTTATCTCTCTTTTGACCGTCTTGAAGATTTTGTGTTCGAGAAATGTTTCTGAATATTCCTAAAAGATAAGATTATCAAACAAGGAAATAAGAGAGAAAAAGCAGAGAAAAGATTAAATTTTATTCTTTGAATAATATATTGAATATTTATTGAATTGAATAACCTCTTCAAAATAAAATTTCTATAAATGAGTATATACATAAATACATAATCGCTGATTTTATAAAGAAAAATTATACTAGCGAGAGAGAGAGAGACGAAGAGGAGAGACAGAGAGAATATAGAAAGAAGGTAGAGAGAGAAGAGAGAAACGAAACGAACCGAGAGGACGATACGAAAGAGAGAAGAGAGACGAGCAGAGACAGACAGACAGAAGAAGAAGAAGATAGAACTATCTCGAGAGAGAGAGAGAGAGAGACCTGGAGGATCCTGATGTAGTGAACTCCTTATGTTGATTCCCCTATCAGATGAGAGAGAGAATGGAGAGAGAGAGAGAGAGAAGAGAGAGAGAGAGAAAAATATAACTAGGGACGTTTAACACCAAGTTGCGGAGCAGTAATTTGTTACTCTTCTCCAGTGTATGATTCTCGGAGTTTTGCAGCAGTCTTGTATACGAGGTTCCAGACCTCAGTGTTTTCCTAGGTTTTTCCAGCACATTACCCGCGGGCTACCTTCCTGGGTACTTTTCAGTGCTGGCGTACTACCTGGGGCAGTACCCTAGGGTACTACCTCAATATCCATTGTACTATTCGCCATGTATGTGGTGAGATGTTATTTATGCCATTACCATAGTGCTCATTTACTTTCTTGATCGTTTTGTTCCCCCTTTTTATCCCATATTGTTATCCCTACCCCCTTCCTTCCAGCCCTATGACGTCATTCACTCAGCTACTCTCCTGGATGTATTAGCCTAATCTCTATCTATATTATCGTACATGAAGTACGCTAAGCACTTCAATGTAAGTAGCTGTCTACTTTCAAATCCGAAGTACTATTCATACGTCATCAAGTGTTTATGTGGTGTTAATGCCTTCGTCATGGACCGTCACAGTCATAGTGGCTCTAGTATACCGTTTGTTATCCCTATACGTTGAGACGCTATGAGGGTGCCCAAGGCTCTGTTTTGTAATTTATCAATTGTTGTGCAAGATTATTGTTGTTTCACATTGTGCAATCTTTATATATTCGGTTTTTTTCGCCGTTTTTGATGACGGGGAAGCGTTTGACTCCCCCCGAGTGCGCATGCGAACGCGCCCGCCGCGCGTCGGAACCGACGCTAAGCGGCAATATTTCGTGGCTTGTGCGAAACCATTTTATATATTTTTACAGACCCTAAGGACAATTAAAGCAGTATTGCAAGCGCCCGAGACCCCCCTCCCCACCCTGCTGCAATACGTCTTTAGTCTGCCTCATATACACCTATCTTTTACTGTTTAAGGAGTCTTAGCAACACACATTTGCAGCGAAATAAAATAACTTAATAATAATTAATACCTATAATAATAATAATAATATAATAATAAATATTAATCAATAATAACATAATAATAATATATTATAATAATAGAAAGCATCTCCTTAACCAATTCAATAACCGATGCAGATTGAGTAGTGTTAGTTAATAAGTGATCCGTTAAGGATTACTATATTATATCTATAATAAATAATTTAATAGTATAACTTGTATATTTATTATTATAATATTAAGTGAATGTATAATATTACGATGTTGTATATGGTATAAATTAGATATAGTACTGTATAATATATGATATATATAAAAATATATATTATATTATATATTATATAATACTTAATATTATTATTATATATATATATATATAATTATATTAATGTATATATATATATATATATACTATTATATATATTATATATATACATTATATATATTCAGTATAATATTATATATATATTATATATATATATATATTATATATAACTATATATATACTATATATATAACTTATTATCATATATTAATATATATATTTCACTATATAATATATTATATATATATAAATATAATATATAATATTACTTACTATATATATATATATATATATATATATTATTGTGACTGCGTAGTTTTCAATTGTACTCACCAAATGTTAGTGATTCATAGCTAGAATGCAAGATCGAGGGTGATTAATATTATATATATATATATATATAAATATAATATATCATATACTTAAATATATATATAATTATATAATATAATATATAGTATATATCTATATATATAGAAAGGTCAATGTCTTTATAATCTCAACAAACGACTAGCCTAGCTATATCTAAATTAGTAGAGTAGGTTGATAATTATACATATATATATATTATATATATATAATATACATATATATATATATATTACTATATATAATATAAAATTATAGTATATATAGTAAAAATACTTAAATAATATAATATATTACTTATATATATAATATTATTATAATAGTATATATAGTTATACTATATATATATATATAAGTATATATAAGTATTAGGCATGATCATACTAAAGCTGTTAAAAGTAGACTAAATGGTATCACAGGTACATGAAAGTAGATAAGGAAGTATTTGGGTGTGACGTTACACGCAAAAACACTCATGCAAGCAGCGGAATACATGAAGGTAAGTAACCAGTAACCTACATGAGTGGTATAAAAACACTCAGAAACGTACATGACAATGCTAGAAGCAAGAAAGTACTTCAGGAAATAATAATAATAATAATAATAATAATAATAATAATAATAATAATAATAATAATAATAATAATAATAATAATAATAATAATAATAATAATAATAATAATAATAATAAAAATAATAATATAATAGTAATCAATATATAATAAATAATAATAAGAATAATATATAATAATAATAATTAATATATAATAAGAACGACGAAAAGGAAAAAACAAGACTGCATATAACAGAAATCCACTGTATTTTCGTAAGTAACTTCCTAGTTGTACTATCGTTGTATATAATGACTCATTTTATTCTAATCTACTGAAATTTGGTAGACACGCTGATATGGCAACATCGATGTGTTTTTAAAGTTAAACTCTGGCAGTCAGCTTAACAAAATATTCAACCTATCAAATATACAAACATCTTGAACTATCTTCACAAAAGTGTCTAGCGTTTCAAACATAGACATTAACAAAATTCTCTAGAGACTCTAACCACTGCGTACGTTTCAAACATAGTAATATCTTACATAGAGTAGATTTTTCAGCTTGAGATGCTAACAAAGTCCACCCAGTTATGTTTTACTTCCTACTGACTCTGATGTCATAAGTCAATAAGGTAGTAGCGTAAATAGACCCCTCTAATACGGGTCCCCCTCACCCTCTCTCCAACCCTATGTTAATCAAACCTATTTCTATACTTTATTTCACCAATGACTGTTTTTTTGAACATCACAGATCCAATGAATCTAAATACACTTTCGTGATATATGAGACAATACATACTTGATAAACCTAATATAACTGAACCAATCAACAATTTGCATATACATACACTGAACTACTATTTAATAATACCATATAATTAATTAATCAATATTATAATAATCATAAATTAATATAATACATATCACAGTGTAAGGTACCTAGATATATGGGTTTAGTAGCTAAACTGCGTCCCACTAATATTAATTATATATTATTATTTACTTATACTGCCACTTACGATAAATCTATATAATATTACATAACTTAATTAACCTAACTATTGCAGTCATTTATAATCCATTATCATAATATCACATATACGTATTATCACCCTACTCGTTAGTATCACCTCATTCTAAGTCTACCTATATCCTCTCATGATCATTAAACACCTTATCACTATATCAATGTACACATTATTCTAATCATACTTAATAAATCCTATAGAATACATGAGAAGAAGATACGAGAGTAGAGAGCAATCAGTTACAAACCTTTTATTTTAAAGTTTTAAACTCCTACACTCTTCATCGACTGAAGATAATTAAACACTAATGCAGTCTCTAACTTCTTATAGTGAATATGTCACACGAATAGAGGTAATGTTGTTCATACACCAATCACATGTAAGGACATTATATGTCCAAAATAAAAATAGCGAACAAAATATACATGTTTATTATAATATATTATGATATATCATAATATATATATAATTATATATATTTATATATATATATATATATATATATATATATATATATATTATATATATATTATAGTATATATATATATATATAATATAATCCCTACTGTTACTTAGCTCGAGCCTCCATATGCTCCTTGGCGCTGGTGCTATATATATATATTAGCTTTTAATATTAATCCTTCCTTTTTAAGCTGATACCATACACCACCTATAGGTACCTATACGTATATATATCTTATTATTATCATATATAGTTATATAATATATATACATATATATATTATTATATATATCATATTACTCATATATTATACAGTATATATATAAATATATATATAATATATATTATATAGATAAGCGTATATATAATATATATATATATATATATATGAGGCATTTTTACATAAGTGTTACTTTTACATTATCATAGTAATATTTACCATGGCTTAACCAAACTATCACACTGACCAACGCATAAATTCTAACATAACAAAGTTTTAACATCTGTAAAACTAATATAACATAATCTAAACAAAGAACATGATGTACAACAGCAAAAAACCTAACTTTTCTTGAGAACGATTAAACTAATGTTACACTTAAACATAAATTTTACGAAGAGACTTTAAAAAACATGAGACTTTTATTTATGTTTCATAAGATTTTACTTTAAAAACAATGCAATGATACCAAATTACCGACACATGCTTTATTGCCAAATTTCACTAGATTAGAATAAAACGCTATCACGAATAAGATTGAACCGCTTTATAACCATATAACAGACTAATGGTAACATAACAAGTTTGAACATCAATAACACCAACCTAACATTTCCTGAATTAAGAACATCAAGTATTAATTAAAAACTAAATTTTCTCTCCAGTCAAATCATAAAGTAAGTTAGTCAATGTAACACATTGACAAAGGTTCGTGGGTTATCTCTGGCCTACGGCAGAAACCTCCGGTTGACGAGGCCTATCACGGATGCCGTGTACTTTATTCCATTATTAACAAAGCACTTCACTTCATGTACTCACTTATTGCTGAGTAAGCCGAAGCCAGGGGTAATATTCTATTAAGTGATACCATTTTAAAATGTTTTTCTTTTACTTTAAAAGTTTTTATGTTGGAGAGCCTTTTTTTTTTTTATCAAAGAAGTTCATTTTTTCAATTCTTTTAGGTAATTAATAAATTGGCATCATTAACAAAATTCAATACATAATACCGATAAGTAGCTAACATCACATTCCAAAACTTTACCTATTCACACTTTTTTCAGCGTATCTCTAATATTAGTGTTATACGTATACGAACTCTGCATACATCCTTGTATAGGGGTTAGCTATAACACACAATAGACAAGTCGAATGCAAGTTTTGATTCAAGCACCGCATCTCTCAATCTCGTTTCCTCTCTTCACCGCCCATCTAACTCCATGCCGGAGTCGTCCCGATTCCGACTCCATCATCAGCTATGTACTCTGCAATTTATTTCATCTCTTTTCCTAGGGCCCTCTCATGGTGTCTGTTGGAACTCTCAAATTCGAGTTCCTCATGGTCTTAAACATGGGCAAAGACACCTTACTTGGACTATTGTATGCTAATTTCAAAGCTCGACTTCAGCTCCGACCCCAGCCCTTACTCAGCCCATCCAAAAAAAATTAGATTTTGATCATAATTATTGACTTCAAAATCGGTTTCACCAGTGTAATTTCTTTACAGACCAAGAAATGTAAAAATAACAAAGTTTTATCCAAACTAACACAAATAAGTTCTTTTAATTACTAACCATCGCAAATATATGCATAACCCGTAAAAACGATTTTTAATTACATAAAAGCTAAAACATACACATAACTGAACTAAGAATATAAATGTACCAACGACAAACCTACACACCTTTACGTTACGGAATAAAACTCAAACTAACTCTGAACACATAACTTCCGCACTTACAAGCAGTAAGTACTAACACTTGCACCAAACGTAACTATTCCACTTCTTTTCAGCATAAACTCGTAACATATCTAATAGTTAAATTTTACATTAAAATCGTAGAATATTTAACTAAAAAATTTTAGGCATAAACTGTCATATCTATCAATATGACAACAGAATATTAAATGCTACCGTAACAAATTTTTTACATTCAACTTCGTCACGTACATTTAACAAAAAATTCATCACAATCTCGTCTAAATATCACAATCCCCAACAATTAATTGCAAACATAACAAGTTTACCCAAACATAACAAAAAATAACAAATTTATCCTAACTAAACATACATTAAAATAAGTTCTTTGAAAAATTATCAGAGCTAAAGCGTAATTAGATTCTACTGATTTTAAAGCAAGTAAATCTGTAAATCAGTAATCAACCACCATCCTGCAACCCCATACCCATCCACACTGCCTATGTAATTCTATGAAATATTGATTCAAGTTATATTTCGAGTATCATTTTTTTTTAACAATAAACAATTAAAAAATAAGTTGAGCATGAATGCCAGATATCAAATCAACGAATATATACTAACGCAACCAAAGTTTAAGCATCAATAAAGCTAACAATATATTAACCGCAACTAAGAATATAATGTCCAAAGGCAAACCTAATATACCCCGCGTATGAATAATCAGCTAACAATCACAAAATTCCCTACTTATCAAAGGTAAAGTAGCTATTAGGTCATACAATACTCGATATGGTCCCACTTTTCTTGCATATCAGTATGATGATTAAACAGGTTTATGCTAAATTTTTGTTTAAATATTACGATGTTAATGTAAAAAATTTAACATTGATATGTTAGAGTATGCTTGAAAAAGTAAGAATAGGATACGTTTTGTGCGAAGTGTTAGGTCTTTTACTGCTGTAAGTGCGGAAGTTTTTCATGTTTAGTAGTTTATTCGTGTAGGTGTGTTAGGTTGTCGTTGTACATATATATTCTTTGTTCAGGTTTATGTTATGCTAGCTTTATTATGTATAAAAAACGTTGTTACCGTTAGCATATTCGTTGGTTAGTATATAAAATTATAAAGAACTTATTTTTTTGTTATGTTTGGATAAAAACTTTGTTATGTACAGTATTGTAGTCGTATTGATAATTGGAAAGATTATGATAAATCTTGTAAAATAATTCATGTGTCAATGTAAATATAACAGTTAATATTTTTAGAGAATAGCATTGGAAAAGCAGTATGAACTAGGTTGCGTTGTTTGTTAATGCAATCGTTAAGTTTATATTTACAGGTAGTTAAGTGGTGGAACTTTGTTTAATGTTAACACTTTATTTCACGTGTTAATTTGATCGTTGTTTGTCGTTGACATTATTTTCTTAGTTATGCTATGATGCATATGTTAGCTTTATTAATATTTAAAACCTTAAGTAATATAGTTTAGCATATTATTCGATGGTTAGGTTTATAAAGAACTCTGTTGTGCTCATGTTTATCCGAAAACTTGATACTCAAAATGCTAGTTGAATCAATAGATCAGTGTTATATAAAATAAACATTTGATCATGTTTTAGAGTTTTGTTTGAAAAAGTGTGATAGGTTACGTTTTTAGTAACGCTGTGCTAAGGTACTTTTATGCTAGTTAAGTATGGAATTTGTTAATTGTTAGTTGGTTATATTCTAGCGTAGGGATGTGTTAGGGGATTCTCTTGTTATTGTATTTATATTCTTAAGATTAGTCTCATGGATACTGCTATGTTACTAGCTTTATAATGTGAAAGGACAAATGTTCGTTAGCATATATTGATGAGTGGATAATAAATAAGAAAAATTTTTTAGGGGTGAATATGTGCGATAGATATAGATATAGATATGTTGTTGTATAAGATATAAAGAGAATATACCCTTTTGATGTATTGGCTCCGTCTCGTGCGTTGCTTTCTAGCTTTTACCCTTATGATTGGGTGAAAGAAAGATATATTACCTCCACTCCGGCTCTGAGATAATATAGAGAACAAGAACATTTCGTCAGTAGACATTTTCTTCGCTGTACTGGTACGATGACATCTCTCGTATCTCTACACCTGTTGTGATATCTTCACGAGGAGTGTCGTTATTCCCAACGATGTGTCATTTAATCATTTAATCGTCAAACGGATGGATACCGATACATTGCTTGTATTCCGCAGAAGAGATATAATAATAGATATATATAATATATGTGTGGATTCCAGTACGACATACGCCAGCAGCATGGCCCAGAGGATAGTGGTGTGTTATCGGTGGATCCATAGAGTGACAAGACCTATATATATCAGAACGCGGAACATGTGATGAGGCCTATAGATCAGAATAGACGCCTCTGCCGATTCTTATCGCTGACAGGTGATATAAACAGAACCAGGGTGCAGACGAATACGACAACACACGATGTGTACCGTACTATCATGAGATAGATGTATAAATATTACTCAGTATAGAAAATATGAAACTAATAGCCCGAGAGCATGCGCCCCTTCAAAGATAAACAACGAGCAATTAAATCGACCTTAACGAATGTTGACATTACTTTGGGACTTAATACCATATGACATGGTGTAAATCTGATAGATCACGTGTACGCACACTTAGATATATTCCGCGCTACTCATCAAGTATCACCCAGGAGATGCACTTGTTAATACTACAATTCAGCGTGGAACGATAAGTCTACTATTCTCTCTTGTATGAACAAAATGAGTGCTTGATGAATCGTCATACGCTTTGAAAAATGGGTTTAGTGTTTGTCTGAGGCATTATTATATCCTTAACTACACACCCTTTCAAAAGGAATGATTGAATCTTAGAAGGAGATATATAGAGCTTACCCCAACTCTTGAGTCCTATGTTCTCTGATTAGATTTATTAATATATTAAATAATATATATCTTTTTATGTATTTTAAAACGTTTTTATTTATTTATATAACGCTCTATTTCATGAAATATAAGTATCAGTTATAAAATATTGAAACTTGTTTTACTTCCCTCGTATGTTCGATTTATTGACTACATTGATGATGGATGCTGTTTATTCGTCTGGGCTTGTTGTGGTGTTAAGTATGTGATGTTCATAGTTTAGCTTTACAGAAGGTAAAAACTTTTACTTTGTTTGTCTTTATCGTTTAGGTTATAATATGATGGTTAGGTAAAGTTATGCTAATTTTTTTTTTTGTTAATGCTCTAGTAATTTCATGTAACAGATTTAACATTGACGGTGTTGGACTAATTAATAGCTAGTTAACGAATAAAACGTACATACGAAATTAGAGTTACGCTAAATTGGACACATTGTTAGTTACTTATCTATGTTAAGGTGTGAATCTTTGTTAATGTTAGCAGTTTAATTCGGGTATTAAGATTGTGATCAGGTTTGTCTAATTGTAATTATACCTTCCTTAGATTCTGAGTCAGATGCTATGTTGGTTTACATTGCGCTGTAGACACCCTTGTCACGTTAGATAATTTTGCTGGTCTGTATGGATAATACACAAGGTTATGAGTATAAAGTTATTGCTTCACAAATAATAACTCATCGTCTGAAAATGTAAAAATTTAACATTGTTATGTAGGAGATATCCTTTGAAAAAAAGTGTGAATAATTACGTTTTGTAATGTTTATGTTAGTTACTTTCTGTTGTTTAGTGTGAAACTTTGTTAACATTAACCGTTTATTTCATGTTTAAGATGGTGTTAGGTTTGTAACATTGCGTGATTATATTGCATAGTTTCAGATGACTGCAGTAAGAGTTATAATTAAATGTGAAAACTTTGTTACGTTAGGATATATTTGATTGAATTTTGTATAAAGACAGAACTAGATTTTATGTATAGTTTTATCCAAAATGATACTTCAAATATGCATTGAATCAATAGATCAATAGATAATCGAACTTTTGGAGGAAGAAGAGGTGGCGGAGAGATGGGTGGTGTGGTGTGGTTTGATTTACTGATTTACTGCTTCTAGGGTATATGTTAAACGTTACAATTTTAGTACAAAATTTGACTTGAATCAATTAGATCAAATAGATCACAACTGGACAAGAGGGTGGCGGGATGGTGGTTTGGTGATGGGTCTTGATTTACTGATTTACATAGCTTTTAGGGGTATGTAAAACATGAAAATTTTAGTAAAAAATAATGACTTGAATAATAGATCAATAGATCATGATGGGACAGGAGGGTGGGTGGATGGTGGTTGGATGGTGGATGGTATTATGATTTACTGCTTTAGGATGTAAAAAACGTTAAATTTTCTTCTTTTATTGTTCACCATTTTGTGGTTGTACATCATTATGGTTCTTATCATATCAAATCTATGTCATGTCCTGATACCAGCTCAAAGTTTCCATCTCATAGTCTGGACTCTCTATTGTTTCGTCAGTATTATCTAGTTGACTGCTCCGAATATCTACACCAATGGTTGAGGTTACCCTGATTCAAAATGATCATAAAATACTCTGAATTCTTTCATCAACTCGTTGATTGTGTTGAATTGATCACACTCCGACGATGTGATTAATTTCTCCTTTCCATATGAGAGTAAGTCATATTAACCACCATACATCATTCACATTCGCAGTTCTTTATTGACAATCTTCAATTGTTTATTCTTTATGCCTCATTTACTATTTACTCTCCTCTTTTTTTTCTTCACCTCCGTCTTCAATTCCTCATCTCGCTCTTCTTGTTCATCTGCCATTTCTCTTCACTCGATTTTGCACTCTATGGGAGTTCTCTCATATCTCCTTTCAACCATTCGTTCTCAGCCCTCCCTACTGTGCATCACCATCTTCACTATGAACTAGGCTGTTCTTTCTATATATTTTGCTTCATACACACAATAGGTGACACTATATTTTCTTGAACTAGTTTTCTGTAATTACTATTATCTAAAATTTCTCCTCCCATAAATTCTTAAAGCCTTGCGTTTTAATATTCTTCTCACGACCATACGCGCTGTTTGGCTTCACAACATGGATCGCCTTTCATCTACCTCTACACAGCCACAGTTCCTCTATCCAATTTCAATATAATTGCGTATACATTGTTTCATGTCTATCTCAATCATTATGCCTTTCTACTCAACATCATTTTGAACTTTTTCTCATACAATCTATTCCATTCGCTCCATAAGCTACCATTTTGACTATTTTACTACGCATTCTTCAACCCATCACCCCAGCGTTCTATCCAGAATTCATTTTTGCTTTGTTAAGTGGAAAATGAATCGCCAATGGTGTAGCTTTCCATTAAGTACTAACCGGTTTGCTTTCAAAGTTCCAGCTCCAGCTACCACTGATTTCATTCTGGATACTGTTTTCTTAATTTTCATGTTTCTAAGAATATCATTTCAACTTTCCTTTCAATAAATTTCCATTTCAGCTTTGTATATTTGGGTCTTTACTAGCCTTAATTGTTGCTATTGCTGTTTAATCTAGTGTCCCGGGAATTTCTCAATTGTCCTATCTCTTACCCCGCTTCAATAACTTTCTCGCTCTCTC
>JABUQX010023248.1:67500-70000 GCA_015478945.1 Trachelipus rathkii | reverse complement strand
CCCAGATATGAAGAGCCAGTACTCCAATACAAGGGCGGATGAGGCCCTTGGTATAGCTGGCAGCAAACTGAGAAGATTGGAAAAAAGCTCGCAGTCATAAACAGAACTCCAGTCCTTCTTTGACGGCCCAGCAACCCTAGCCAACCGTTAATGATGAGTTTCCAAGACATTTTTCTTTGTTTATGTTAAGTCCAAGGATATTTATATATGTAACAGCTAGAGACGAGAGATTTCGACGTTTATGAACGAAAAGGAAAGGTTAAAATGCCGTTTAGAGAAGGAGATGGCAACAGTCGGGTTTAAAAATTTGAAATTTCACTCATGTTGCACCGAGCCCCCATCCGGGAAAAATTCTACTACCGCATCAGGGAGAATCTATAGGAATAAAAAATAGGAAATTGAAGTTTAGAGGCAGCTCAAGCCAGTAAAAGAGACGGGAGCGAATTTATCCAGTAAAAAGAATGAAGGGTTCGAGTCATCTCGGCGTATGAAGTGATAGAGTTACGAGGGTTGCAGCGTGGAAGATCATTAATGAAAACTAGGAATAAGTAGGAAATGAAGACAGAACCCTGCAGCGAAAACCACTACTCTCTGACAGAAAATGACACTTAAATCGCCCCAATCGCCAACAGCCCGACATGAGCGATTTTGAAAGCAAAGTTAGACATAATTAAGGCAAAGAGAAAGAGGAAACCCGAAGGAGGGGAGCTTGGAGAGCAGTGACGCGTGACACTATACCGGTCAAATGCTTTGAATATGGCAAGCGCCACCACTCAAGTCTCCCCGTAGTTCCTAAGGGCGGAAAACCATAAATCTGCTAAATAGGAAAGTATATCGCCAGTAGACCTCGAGCGCCGAAAGCCGTACTGGTGATCGGAAAGAAGGGATTGAAATTCCAGATGGTCTGAGAAGTGAGAGTTGAGAAGGGTTTCAAGATCTTAGATAGAATACAAGTAAGAGCTATAGGGCGATAGTTAGAAGGATCAAAGCGGCTTCCTTTTTTTCGGTATAGGTTGGACATGTGCCGCGTTTCCAACACTTGAGGGAAAGTGCTGTATTGAGGCATAGAGATTAGTTAGAACGAGGGGGCCGGGTTGATACTCGTAAGCCACATGCCTCAAAACTTGGAGAGGAATGCCATTCTAGTGCCACCCGGTCTTCCTATCCTTCTAGATTTCAGGGGCCTATGCACCGATCAAATGTAATCACAGGCAAAGACATAGGACACCTGAGAGGAGAAGGAGGAGGAAGAGAAATGCCAGAATCGTCTAGGGTTGAGTTAGTAGAAAATAGGAGGACGAAGAGAATGGCCTTTTCAGTTGGAGAATTAACAACAGAACCATCAGAGGAAAGGGAGATTTACAGAAGTGCTAGAGAGTTTTTTTGGCAAGAGGCCATGAAAGATTTGTCAGTAGGAAACCAAGGAAGTTAACGCACATGTCGTTTGATGAAAGCCCGCTTTGCTCGTCGAAGAGTATCCCTGCAACGATTTCTAGCTGAATGAAAATTGGCGAGAGTGATTGGAGAACGAGAATTTTTCCACCCCCAATACGCACTGTCTCTAGCCTGAATGGCCAGAGAACAAGCACGATCGAACCATGGTTTAATGAGGAGAGAAAGATTTTGTTGAAGAAGAATGAACTTGCCTAGTCCCATGTTCAACGATTACAGCCTCCCTCCTTAATCTTTTAGTACCGTATATATACATCCATCGATTATATCCTAAACTGAGGTTGCCAATTGTGCTATCATCTGCAAACTTTTGGAAACCTTACATTAATCCCTGTATAAATACTTTTATACATAAGATAAAAGAACAGCACTGACCTTAGAATGTTACGGACCACAAACATGTCTCCTCATTTCCATTAATAAATACTTTTCATATTCATTAATTATTATTATTATTATTATTATTTATTATTATTATTATTATTATTATTATTATTAAAATTAAGAGACTTAGGGAATCAAAAATTTTGATCGCTTAAATAATTTCGGAGGGTTGAACCCCTGACCCCCCTGTCTACAGCCTTGTATATATATATATATATATATTATATATATACCCTATATATATATATATATATATATATATTATATACTATTATATTATATATATATATATATATATATATATACTATATATATATATATATATATATATATAGATATATAAGATAGTATATATATAGATAGAGAGAGAGAGAGGTGAGAGAGAGAGAGAGAATAATTTTTTAAAATATATTTTTTTTCAAATGAATCGTCATCGTTCATCGTCATTGGGCATCGTCATGTCAAATTTACTATATCGTCATCGTCATCGGCATAAAAACTTTTCATAATCTCGTCCATCACTAATATATAATATATATATTTTATATATATTATATATATATATATATAGATATATATAATATTACTATACTATATATACTATATATATTATATTATATATATTATATATATATATTCTCCCAGCGAAACCCTTTCGCCTAAG
>JABUQX010023248.1:47500-65000 GCA_015478945.1 Trachelipus rathkii | reverse complement strand
TTTCTTAAAGTTGGATTTTTTGTTCAATAAATTCGTTTCTCTCTTCTCCTGTATCCTTCACAAAAGAATACTCCACACAGATTTCATATGAAAAATTATAAACAAAGGGTTAGAAAAATATTAATCAAATAAAGAAGAAAAATTGGACAAAAGAAGGAAATTATTTACCTATTATATAGACTCTTTTATTTTACTTTACGACATGAAAACTCCAACTCATACTTAATAACATTGAATAGAAATTGGTGAAATGGTCAAGGAAACACCAATCATTGATCAGCATTTAATATAATAAAGAAAAACAATAAATAGTTTTATTGCCCTATATAATTGTATAGATATATATTTGCTTTTTTAGTGTTATATTTACATTTAGTCCGATACCGATACGTTTTTACTACTGATAATCGCGGCAACGACCGGTGCCGACCGATACCGATACTTGTTTAGTACAAATAATCGCGGTAACGCCACGTGCCGAACGATACCGATACTTTAGCTGATAAGATCGGTTATCTTATCTTCGAATGTGGGTAAAGAAGATATTTTAAATGCGAACAGCAAAGATGTTTGAATTCGAGAAGCGGATTAAATTTGCATGCGGATAGTGGTAAGCTTTTAATGCGAATAGCAGATATATTTACATGCAGATATTGGTAAGCTTTTAATGCGAATAGCAAATAGGTTTGAATGCGAAAAGCGGATAAATTTGCATGCGGACAGTGGTAAGCTTTAATGCGAATAGCAAATATGTTTTTATGCGAAAAAGCGGATGCATTTGCATGCGGATAGTGGCCAATAAGCGTAAATGAAAATAGCAATTATATGATGAGTGTCTATTTTAATTTAAAACCTTCCTTTATTGATTATTTAAAATTATTAATTGAAATATTTAATATTCTGTTTTTTCCAGCCTTAAATAGTAATATATACATATGCTGGTATTTCCAGCCCAGAGATCTACTTTTTGTAGAGTAGTGTACCTTAATATTTACCTATAAAAAAAACTTTTCTTAAGTAATAATTCACTCGAAGTTGAGAATCACAAAGCTTTAACTACACATTCAGGTCTTTTACGTTGAACACTATCAAGAACCAATTTTATTTTACAACGTTAATAATTGTTTATGGGGAATATTCCTTTATATCTTCCCAAATAAAATATTGAGTCTTATAGACTTATAGAGAAGAGGTGCTTTTCGGGCTTTAATAGAAGAATCTTCAAGACAGACTTGTGGACGAGATGAGAATGATATCTTCAACTACAGGAGATCGTTTGACTCTCCTACCCAAACCCGGAACCTAGAGTATAACAAGAATACTAATTATACTCTGCTTTATATGTAAAAATATCTTATTAGAAAATATTGAAATAATTGTTACCTCTGTCTATCAGAGGTTGCTTTTGGAAGAAGTAGAGTAGAATGCTAATTGGTATCACACCCAGGCTTAGGGAACTGACTGATATAGGAACAGCAGAAATTTAAAAGTAGCCGGGAACCATGGAGAATATTGATTCGTGCGTACTCACAGATTCTAAAAACAATAATAATAAAAACTATAAGCCTTAAATATAAAAATGTAAACTAAAACACAATTCTACCATCTCTTTATACATACGTTTAGAAGAATCTCAAAAATCCTCTTGAATGTGGTAATTAACTTATTTGGAGAAGTGAATAATAGATGACATTCAATAAACCCGATAAACCAATAAGTGATCCACGTCGTAAATTGTAAAAAATGCTGGAAAAATTCTTATTTGTAATATCCTTGATTATTTAGATTGTGTCTGTAAAGGAGAAAATTTTGGGATATTACAATATATATATATATATATATATATATATATATATATATATATATATATATATATATATATATTTTTTTATATTTATATATTCTATTCTTTTTATATATATATATATATATATATATATAACAAATAAATTTATATATATATATATATATATATATAACTCTTATGCTATATATATATATATATATATAACTATATACATATATTCACAGTCGACATATATAGATGTTCCTGTATATACCATTATACCCTATTTATTTATTGCATTATACCTATATATATATATATATATATATATATATATATATATATATATATATATATATAACATATGTGTATTTCTTATACTGTTTTTTTTTTTCTTTCTTTATGCTATACTATATATATATATACACAGTATCTTGGGATTTAAATTTTTTTTATAATAAAATCTTGTGGAGAAATTCAAACCTTGAGAGGCTGTAACTTTTTTCCTAAAGATGTCAGTCATTTTCATTTTTTTTATTCTTCATTATTATTTTTTTTAGGGAATATCCTGATTTTTATAAAATTCAGGGGTCAAGCCCTTCTGCGCTACTATTACCAAAGTTACAGCCTCTCAAAGTTTAAAATTTTCACATAGGATTTCTTTTAAAAAAAAATTAGTGGGCTTTGTGCATGTTTTAGGGCCATCCTAGTTCAGGTTATGATAAGATTTGTTAATTATATATAGATTTTCTTTGTGTTTACCTAACAAAACATATCATAACCTGAACTAAAGGGCCTGAAATGAGACCTAACCTGGATGGATCAAAAATGAAAAGTCTATGGGAGTTTTAAAAACCCTGGCCCACTGGGCTTTTTCAAAAGAAGTGGTTTTTTTGCCAACCCTGCCTTAAAGGCAACAAGTTGAAAACGTTACAACTGCTTGTGGAATACATTATTGGCGTTTACTATCTCTGCTGGTTTACAATCAAATCGAAATTCTCTTGGGTGGATGGACCTTGCCACATTCTTTATCAATTGAAGTTCCTAAAATCTCAGAAGGCAGTAGCAGATATTGTTTTGCCAACAATCTAACGTTCATCGTGGTTCGCATTTAGTGAAATGTTGCTTCAGACACTTTTATGCTCGGAAGACCAAGAAAAATGGAAAGCAGAGGTCCAGAAGATAATTGAATTAAGGAATGAAGATGATGATACACCAGGAGACCTATCTTTTCGGCCTAGGAAAGCACCTGCAGTAAATCCAAATGCAACTTCCCTTTTGGAACTGATAGACTGGTCAGAAAAAGTTTATGAACCTTCACTTACTTGTAAATTCAAAATATCAGAAATATGAAAGTTTGTTGAAGAGCCAATACAAGTTCCAAAGTGGCCATGTCATGGACAGTCCATAGAGAGGTGTGTGAAACAAGTAACAGAGGCTTCTGGCAAAGTGTATACTCATGAGAAACGAGAAGGATTCATTAGAGGCCAGGAAGCAAGCAGAAGAATGATGTCTAGGAATGAATCGAAGCAAGATTTGATGAATATTGTTGGTTGAAGCTTTTTACATTTTTACACTGTAAAATATAAATAAAATTGTTTGAGTTCATTAAACCACATTTTGAGCAAATTTTCTTAAGAGTTTATATTGTTATCCCCTTTTTTCGGAAATTTCAATATACATAATCAAGCAAAAATTTACCAAGGTAAATGTTTATGAATAAGGAAAAATCTTTTAAATTAGGATATTACACATCAAAAGGCACATTTTTGGACCCCCTCATTCACAAAAAAACATTTTTATTTTTGCCCTCCAAATTGACGCCCTAATACGTTAGACTTTGATAAGTTCATGGCCAAAGTTGCATTGACATCTCATTCACCTTCAAAGGAATCACACCAAGGAACCTCTTCGAAAAAACTGAAGAGACAGTCATCAAGGAGCAAAGATAATTCAAATTTGCAATCTGTGAAAGAGGAGATGAGGCTCTACGAAAACATGGAGATGCTTCCTACGGAAGAGAATCCTTTCATGTGAAGGCATGAAAATGGGCCAAGGTTTCCATTATTATCAGTGCTTGCAAGCAAATATTTATCAGCCCCTCCCTCATCAGTCGAGAGCGAGTGTATTTTTAGTGACAGTGGGAATGTAAACACCTCAAAAAAGAGCAGGCTCTCGCCAGATACTAGTGAAAGCTTAATGTTTTTGCATTACAATTGGGAATTTTTTGAATTTGAGTATTGAATGATATCTATCTTTATCTTGAAGGAGTATGTTACTATTATGTCATGTTTGAATAATAGCGTGTTTTTATTTGATCTTTTCAGCAGATTAATTGGTCTTTTTTTTTTCATTATTTTTATTCTTTATATTGTAGCTAGTTAAAGAATCTTCTTGTAAATTGTAATCATGTTAAAACATAAAAGCTAGCAGCTAAACTTTGTTAATACTTACTGGAAAATGGAAATGGAATATTTTTTGAATAAAAACAAACAAAAAAGTTATTAATATTATATATATTTGCATTTATTATTCCTTAAAGATACTATTTTAATTTATAAAATAAATAAATTTTAAATATACTTGGCACAATTGAATATGAAATAAATGACTAAGGATTGATTGTACAGGGAATGCAATCATGAGTTACCTAGCAGTACACAAATGTTCTATCTTATTACTGTGTATTTATTATATTAATTAAAGTATCGGTATCAGCACCTAAAAAAATAGAGTATCGGTATCAGTAACGGCCTCTTTTCTGGTATCGGTACATCCCTAATCTAAATACAGTAAATACATAAAGTACTATAGCCTAGCTTTGAAAAATATCAACAATGCACTAGAATTGTTATTTTTGCATTTTGATTATAAGAAAATGTTGAAAGTCTTAACTAAATTTTTCTTCTTGCAAAAATATATATACACCTGTTAAGGTGGTCACATATGGTATGAAAATCATTAGCTGAATTCAAATTCCAAGAAAATTAAAGTTGAGACAAAATTTTCTCAAAAGTGTTCAGATTCCAAGTCATTCAAGTTTTGGGGTGTTCAAGTTCTGATTTTTTTACTATTATAAAACAAGGAAAATGAAAGTAATATAAAATATTCCTAGTTTTAATTCATGATTTCAGTGCAGAGGGAATAAAAATGCATTTTGTTTATTTTACTTTAGCAATAATTAATGTGTCCAAAATAATTTTATAAATGTATGAAGGAAAAAGTGTTTCCCCTTTACTTTTTAATTGTAGAAGAGTAGAGGATAAAAAATTTACCAAAATAGTTACTCAGCATAAAAAAATATAATAAAAAATGCATAGCTAACTTTAAAGTCAAAAAAATATCTTTCCCAAGTGCCACAGGTGAAAAGCTTTCAATTAAATGTAAATAACATTGAAGAGGCCTAGAGAAAAGATGCACATCTTGCAAGCTGACCATTGGGCTTGCATATACATCTAAGGTACTGTGGAAAAAACTTTGAACTTATTGCTTTAGACCCCCTATTCTGTGGTAGTTAATCTTGACAGTCTTGATTGGAAATTAGTTCTTTAATCTTTATATACAATGCTAGTGATCATGATTGGAAAGTAAACAAAAGGCATATTTATATTTGAAGAAGTATATACTTATTTAGTATATAGGGTTTCTAGTTTTTGGAATGTTTTTTGTCTCAGGATGTGGTTGATGCTCACTTACAGTTTGGAGTTTAAGAAAAAAAATGAAATGGTTGGTTCAATATATGAATAATATGGATATGTATCATAACCTATATTTTGAAATAAGCTAGGCTGTGCCATTGGATTATAACTCCTTGATGAGGCAAAAGTTTTGTAAGGCTATAAATGTGCTTTAGTTACTGACTTACTTACCCCATTGGAATATTGAAGATTAAATTAATAACCTTACTGTATATGAGTCCCATACTGAGAATAGAGTATAATTATTTTTCAAGGGGACAGGTTGTGCCTAGTTCTTAATTCTTGAAATGGCTTGATGTTTTTTTTTTAATTTCTGTCTATTTATAGCAATGCCACAGGTTCTTTATTGGAGAAGTCGCTAAGAAATAAATAAAAAAAATTTCCCCTACCTCTTTAGTGGTGTTCCTTTCCATTTCTTTTATTTCCTGAAATTAAGATCCGAATTTAATTTACAATAAGTTGAATTTAAAAACATACATTATCTTTTCTAATATTTGTAAAGAGAGTCAAGTTGTAAATATGACCCTCCACAAATTTTATAAATATATAACTTTTAAGTTATTTTCACCCTAAAATGGTAATCAGAAGCATTTCTCAATAATTATATTTAAGAAGTTCTATGGCAGGCAATGTTCTTATAGTATTCTCCTATTGTTCTACTTCCTATTTTACCAAAATTTTTACATATATATATATTTGTTTAAACTGAAATTTTTTATCTAATATACGTATCTGTATCAAGTACGATAGCTTATTGTGCATAAAGGAAAATGTCAATAACAGTTGCCAGATCACAAATAAATAGTTCAATATGCCATTCAACCCCATTTCACCAGATAATTAATAAGCTACTACAAAATATTTTGTACCTGTCAAGGATGTACATAGAAAGTTTTAAACCATATATTGGAATATACTGTAGTAATTTATTGAAGCATTAATGCAGTACTATATTCTTATATGAGTTATATCTCTCTGTTTATTTCTTTAAGTAGAAATTAGACCCCAGAGAGTTTGCTACATTTTATAGTTTTTATTTTAGTTTAGGTACTTTTCTTTTACCTCCTTTAAAGGCATTATACATCAATTTTTATTAAAATCTTTAAAACTTAAAAAATCCCATTTTTTATGTATTGGGATTTAGCCAAAATTTCCTGGTGTGTGTGTTCTTCATATTTACACATTCTAATATCAATCTGAAGGCGAAGTTAAGGTGCTTGCTGCAAAACTAGTGATGTAACCCTGTGAAAACAGTTGTTTTTCATAAATAACTTTACTATAAAAATGGATGCATAAAAAAGCCGTGGATTCATGGCAATGATTTTTTGTTTTAATTAAAAAAGTTTCATAATAATATATATATATAGGTATATTTACTATTACTAAGGAAATTTTTTTTCAACAGATTTTTTTTGTATTAATTTACAAGAAATTGAAAATAAATTTGAATAAACATGGATCCAGAAGCATTCCTAGAATTAGCCAACCAAGTTGGGAAACTAAAAATGTTTCCCTATTTTGATATAGCCCATTGTGTCATATGCTGTCTTTATGTAAGGGAAGATCTAGGTGCAGGTACTGTAAAGAAATAATAATTGTTAATAATAAAAATAATAAAAATAATAATAATAATAATAATAATAATAATAATTATAATAATAATACATAGTGATGCAAAGTAAGTAAGCAAAGATTGTGACTGTACTATAAGCTTAACTACTATTTGCAGCATTTCACTTACTAGTGCCTACTGTTAGTGAAAGGCTATGCTTTTAGTTGACAATTTGGCCAGATTGGCTGATATTTTCATAATCAAATACGGTATATAATGGGAATTATCTAAGATTAACAAGACTTGGTCTATATTTCTTTAAACTTACTTATCCAAACACTTGTTAATTTTTGTTAGATATCTACTACTCGCCTGTTTTATTTTTCCTCCAATTGCCAAGCACGTTGGACACCACAATAAATACTGTATATTTTGACATTTTAAAACTTGTATTAACTTTGAAGTTTTTTTTTTTTTTTTTTTGTAAAAAAAACTTCATAATTTTAGCTGGTACAAAACTCCACCCTTCCTTTTTTTCCCATGACTTACACTATTTCTTCAAAATAAAATTTTTCTTTAATAATAATGGGCCTACTGTTCACATGATATCTTACAATATCTAGTGAAAAATATTATGAGAGATGTAGGCTTAGAATAAATACTCTATATGAGATCTTTAATTAATAAGAATAACAAACCTAATATATTCACAATCTCCTTATATACTAACACAGTGGTTCTCAAACTTTTTCGATTCGCGGCTCCCTTGACGAATTCAAGTTTGCTGAAGTCACCCCATGTTAGATTCTAGAAAGAACGTTTTACAATTTATAAAGTAGGGTATATTATTAATCATTAAATTACAAAAATATTGCATGATTACAGCATGCCAAAAGTATTCCCAGGATTTGCCTCTGAATATATATATATATATATATATATAAATATTATATATATATATATATATATATAATATACTATATATATATATTATATATTAATATATATATATAATATTATATATATTTTATATATATATATATATATAAAGATAATATATGATATAATATATAATTATTTATATATATACTATATATATATATATATAGTATATATACTATATATATAATATATAATAATATGTGTGTGTGAATAAATTAAATTTATTACTTTAATTAGTCATTAGTGGGATGGATGCCTGATGATCGCCACACATTTTCGAAAATCTGGGAATCAGCGTATTCTACATTGAATTTTGATCGATATTTAGTTTTTATTACAGTGACAGCCGAAAATCCAGCTTTATCTCATAATTTAGACGTCGCAAATTGGAATTAAAATTTTTTGTAGCTTTAGCCGCTTAATCTATCTGACTGTTACATTTTTTACTGACATCCAAAATTCTGTTAATTCAATGACACTAAAATTTATTTTCAAACGATTGTTCGCCAATAGACTAGTTCAATTAAAGATTCTCTTTTTCCGCAAGTGGTAAAAATCAGACTGGAGCCAGCAGCATAAATGGATCCTGAATCCATGAAAATTAAACCATATGATCGTTTTTTAAATATTTCTCAAACCCCGCAATAAGCTGTGATAAATGTTCTACAAAAATGGATTTCATATCACGAGAGAGAATCAACCCCATTCTGAGGTCAAAAAGTGTTGCAATATTGGAAAACATTCTTTGCCTCCTTCTTCATTCATTTTTATTTTCCATAATTTTAGTTTTTTTTATGAAAGCCGAAATTATCTCAATCCCTTTCAAAATGATATTCAAAGCATTCAGCTTTTTAAAAATATCAGATAAGTATGCTAGCTTTAGCAGAAATCTATTTTCTATAGCACGGTTTCTGTTAAAAAATAAAATAAAGATAACATAACTAAAATCATGCCTTAACAAAGTTGGAAAATTCAAAATCAATTAAAATTTTTAAATGAAAACTGATTCGCAGTATAATTATGAAAATGTTCAAATATCTTTCGCGTCACCCCTGAGGGGAAGCTGCGTCACCCAAAGGTGACGCGTCACACAGTTTGAGAACCACTGTACTAACACATTGATGCTTATATACAGTGCACCGACTCCGCAATAATACCACATGCCCTCCTGATCAATCAATCTTTGGTTCTTGATCATACATAAATCTTCCTCAAATCCAGAATGTGACTTGCAATTTCATCCACTTCCAGTTTCTTGTCAGACAGCAAACCTGTTATCCTCCATACATCCCACTTTGTTGTACATCTTCCCCTGTTCGACTTCACCCACGCATCTTCTCCCACATAGAATGTACTTGCCCTTCACAGTTCAGATCCTTCCATATTGCAAATCTACTCTCTCCACGGTCTACTATTGATATAAATTTGCCTTTACCAAAATGTGTTACATCAATTGCCAACCTTTTCCAAGATTAATCCACCCCGAGCTCACCACTCCTGCATCTTTCTGGATTCGGATCAATCAACTGGCATTTCTCGCATCTCTTGATGCTCTGCCACATCATCTCTTTTCACCTATTCATCAAACATTTTTGCCATGTACATTGTTTTATCTGTCGCACAATGATTCTTCTTGTGCAGCATTTTTATTTCCAATATCGACATTCCACAACGCTTCTCATTGCATTCCTTTATTCCCCTTTGACACTTCTCACCCTATCATCCTTTTCTCTTACCACTCTTAGAATTTTCATTATGATTCCTGGCACGCTGCTTACCCCAAAACCCAATCTTGTCAAACAAAAAGTCCTCCCCATATAACTCACCAACTGATGCTTCCACAAACTCTCATCAATTCTGATTTGAAGATAAGCAGACTTTAAATCAACCAATCTCTTTCCACCACTTGTTATCCTCCACTTCCAAATCGATTCCTTGCAGACCACCGCCTCACGCCCTGTGTGGCACATTACATATTCGTTCAGTTCACTGGTCTCACCTTTCCCTTATTTTTTTTTCTTTCTCCACCGCCATTAATGCAAGTACCCCTCTTTCTGTACTCCCTCTCCATATCACTAGAATTCCCTCGATCCACTTATCGATTTCTTCCTCAAACTACATTTTTGTTTTCCCTTTCATTGACCTCCCATACATCCAAACCTTGTTCTTTAGTACAGGCTCTCCATCCTTCCACTTCCACTTCACATTCCACAGATTTCCGTCAAAATTTTCCAAAAATCACCATCATCAATGTTCAATTCCTTTCATTATCACATTTTCTATAGATGCCATCGCATTTTTCTCCCGAATTCCCAAAGAATGTCCCCTCTTTGTTGATCAAAACCCCCCAAATTCTGTGATGGCATCTATTCCCAAGATTATCATCACATCCGCCATTAAGTTTCTTATCACTACAACCCCAAGTTTCTTTCTTTCTTCCATCAATCGCCATATACACCTTGCATTTCCCCTTACTTTCAACTATCTTCTCTTTTCTTCCATCTCCCCTTACTACATTGCTACTAAGTACTAACTATTGACCTTGTGCAACCAGAGTCTACTGCACCTAACACCTGTTTACCATTTAGTCTTATTTCTTTCAAAGGACTGCCAGTCCATGAAGTCAGAGGGCTGATTCCGATACAGTAGCCCTCTCCAATTCGTTTCCCGAATTTCTAAGTTTACACTCCCATGCGAAATGACCTTTTTCACCACATTTGAAGCAAGTTAAATACATTGTCCGACCCATCATGCATTCTCTCCTGAAGTGAGATCCTCCACATGAAAAGCATTCAATATCCTTTTCTTTCTTCCATCCTGCGCTCCCCCGAAAATTTCCATTTTATTTGATGTTGCAATTTCTCTTGCTCTGCATAGAATTTCCTCCATTTCGCACTCCTTGACATTTACCATTGCACGTTTCCCTTGCAAAGTTCTCTGGCAACCCATTCACTAAAGCCCACTATAATGATGCTTTACGATTACCTCACCGCTCAATCCCGCACATCTTGCCAATCTTATGTCAGTAGTATAAACATCCATCAGCTCTCCTATCCACTTCTTTTCACAATTTTTTTTAAAAGCCATGAATGGGTTTTTGCTGAAAACTTAATTTTTCCTTGTATATTTTCTGATTGTTTTTTCTCCTCCTCACTCATCACATGGAAAACTGCTAGGGCCTCCACTTCAAGGAGCATTGGCAGTATGAGTTCCTCATTTTTAATCATTTGAGACCTAATAGCAATCTCAACTTTCAGCAGCCATGACACTACGTCTTCTTTTCCCTCAAAAGATTTGACCACATCTATAATTTTTATCCTATTCGTTGACATGCTGCTGCTTCTCTGGCCCAGATAGCTTGTAGGCTTAGAACAAATCACTCCAGATGAGATCTTTAATAAGACTAACAAACCTAATATATTCACAAACTCCTTTTATACTAACACATCAATGCTTATATACAGTGCACTGACTCTGCATATGAAGCTCCATTTTCGATAATGTTTTGACTATTCAATAATGCTACAAGAAGCATTCTGAATGATTACTGTATATGTTCAGATATTATTATTATTATTATTATTATTATTATTATTAATATTATTATTATTACATCTAAATTGTTAAACTAAAGAAAAAAATAGTAGCTTGGTCAGAAGTTCAGAACTAATGTTTACATGTCTATTTCAAATTTAAATTTTTATGCTTAAATGTTTGTTTCTATGACAATTTAAATTTTTAGTTTTTTTTTTTTTTTTCAACTGTACTTCCAATAGATAAGAATATAGGTAAATATATATATATATATATATAATAATATTATATCCATATTTAATAATATATAAATATGTTATTTATATATTATAGTATATATATTATATATATAATATATATATATATAAATAATAATAGTATTAATATATTATTATAATATCATCCACTATTATTATTATTATTATTATTATTATTATTATTATTATTATTTTATAGATTGTTTACCTTTGATATAATTAATTAAACATTGTTTGTGTGTGTGAAAAATAATAATAAAAAAATTATTTTACAAAATAAATTTGTCATTGTAAAACAATTTGTTTCTCTCCCCAGGTTCTCTTACCCTTTTGCGAGAAAGCATCCATTATCAAATTGGATATCTTCTATGATTTCAATTTTTGCTGGGGGCTTACTTCTAATTGGTTAACTTGGGGACCTATACTTGGTGCTCCTATTAAAAAACAATCACAACTCCTCTTAGGCGAACTGCCGTTTTGGGGTAGTCTTATGTATAATTGTATATATATATATTATATATATATATATATAGTATATAAGGTTAGTTAGTATGGGTATGTAATCTATATTAGTATATATATGGTGGTTTTATGATTTTGTATATATATATATTATATATATATATATATATAATATATATACTTATACAGTTGTCACCACCCACCACCGCTCACGGGCAAAGCCCTATTCTTAGGTGAGGGGTGGTTATATATATAGGGTTTAGATGTTGTTTTGAGTTTTGGGGGTTTGATTTGTTTATGTGGTTATTTGATGGGGTTGTTGTGTGGGTAGTGGATTTGGGGGGTTGTGGTTGATTATTAGTTATGTATTAATTATGTGTGTGTATTTATTTTTGTGTGTGTGTACTGTTATTTTTTGAGTTATGTATTTAGTATTATATTAGTATTGTAGTATGATTATTAGATAGTATGTTGTAGTTGGTTAGTTGTATGGGAGGGTGAGGTTTTATATAAGTTTTGATATAGTATTTGAGTATATGTATGATGATATTTATGGGTTTATGTATATTAAGTGGTTTATAGTATGTATTATTGTATGATATCTATATATGTGTTGTGTAGTAGTAATAGTGGTTTTGTTATTATTATATATATAAATATGTAGTTGGTATGATAGTAAGGTTATGATATTGTATTATATATATATATATATATATATATTGATGTAAGTAAAATTTTGGTAGGGATATATTCAGGTAGCTATATAATAATAGTAGTAGGCAAAAATATATAGTAGTGTTGATATATATATATATATAGTATATATTATATGAGTATTATTTATATATTATTATTTATTTATTCTATTATACAAATAGTATTGATAGTTATTATAATTATAATATATATATATATTAGTGTTGGGTATGGTTGTTATATATATATTATTATATATGTGGGTGTATTATATATATAAATTTATTATATTAACATTGTATTAATTACCATTGAACCTCTATATTCCTTTTAATAGGGGGTTCTTTTCACTTACTACAATAGGTACTTTAGGCAGGGGAAAGTATGTTCTTATATTTTAAAATAGGTTGTTCTGGTGCATATGTTGGCTTTTAGTGTAGTTCTTGTTCCTAGAGAAATGAATATGAAGAATGAAACAAAGTACTAGCATAATATATATTTAATAAGAACATTGTAGACATTTTGACTTTGACTCATTGTAGAATGAGTCATCTTCTAGTCTTAAGACAAAAATAAAATATGGTATAATTAATAAAAACAAAATTAGAAATTTAAATTTTAAGTGATAATTCAACTAAATTTAGTTCTTAATTTGTATCAACAATTTTAAGAAGCTGAATTGGGTGAACATATTAACAGATGTTATAATTTTGAATGGTGGTTTAATGGTTGAGGATCTCCAAGACAACCAACTACATAAATATAACTTAGAGTTGAAAGTTCTGTCAAGCAATATACTATTGTGTAGACAAATTATTGCTTTTTAATTGGGGTTTACGCTTATTATTAAGAGACTTTAAAATAAGAAGCAATTTGTGGATGTAACTAACAATGATCTTGAAATGTTCGAAAATATGTTATACGATATTTTATTAACCTTAATAACAGTTTTTGTGTGTGTGTCTGTTTTTTTTTTCTCACTAATTTATTATTATTATATTTTAAGTTATTTTATATTTTTTTTCACTAATTTATTATTATTATATTTTAAGGTATGTTATATTTTATTCTCCATTTGACATTGGTTATAAAATTTCGAAGTTTCTTCCTATGAAAGTTCTTGCGGCTGCCATGAAAGAGGTATATAGGTATGTTCATTTTCTTCTTCAAGAGATTTTGAATTTTTAACACAAAATTTATTTTTTATTTCTGAAATATAGTGTTCTAATTTTATTTCTTACATTTAGTGTTCAATTTTATTTTTACATTTAATGTAAAACTTATTAGCTTGTGTATACCTATTTTCATATACCTTCCTCTTTATATATTTACCGGTCATTAATAATAATCTCCCATTCCATCGTGAAGCCGGATTAATTATATATAAGGTATATATATCTAACTCTTATATAATATATAATATATATATTATTCTTTATATATATATATGATTATATAATATATATATTAATAAATATATATATATAATTAAATATATATATAATTTTTATTATAATAAATATATATATATATTATATTAATATAATTAATATTATAAATATAATAATATTAATTATATATTTATTATAATATATATATATATATATATAATATATAATATTATATTTATTAATATATTAATATATTTTATAAATATTTCATTGCATAATATCGCAATTAGATAAGATGTTAAAGACAGGAACATATAATGTGAAAGGTAAAGAACTTATAACTGCACTTCTCTTGGAATTGATACGAGCTCAATGTTTATGTATATATATGGCACCGGCAATATTTGTCCTCACGCGCATGACATTTGACGGTGGTTCATCCCAGAGTAAAGCGCAGTTAATTCTTAATATCCTTTCATCATTATATGTTTCTTTTTAAACATATATATTATATATATATTTATTAATATATATATATAATCCTTATATATATAATCATATAATTATATATTATATATTATATATATCATTAATTTAATATTATATACTATCTTTTTTATTTTACAATATAATGCTTTTTATAAGATATTGAATAAATATATATCTAATTATGTAGTATATATAATAGCCCAATTCAATATTACATATCAGTTAAAGGGTCTTATTATAAACTATATTATGATAGGATACCGTAAATCGGGCTTGGGATAGTAAATGTATAGTTAATAACAGCGTGGAGATAAGTTGGGAATGAACAGTATAATGGCGGGAGTGTAGAGAAAAGAGAACAGCAGGTTATCCAGGTAAAGGAGATAATACGTATATAAGTACGTGGTATGATATAGTACTAAAAGCACATGATAGAAGTATTTCAAAAAAGTAAAAGATTAACTTCTGGAATAATTAAGGAGTATGTAAATAAGAATATATACTAAAAGTAGTGCAATCCATAAGTAGTAGAGAAAACAATGAAGGTAATTTGATAACAGTTATGAGAAGTGAAGGATTAGATATGAGGACATATCAGAGGGAAATTAAGGATAAGCTCATTTCATAGGAATGGAAGCGGCGTAAAAGGTTTAATAAGATTAATTCATTAAAATGAGAATAAGGATAATCTGCTTAGAATATAATAGAATTTTAGTAGATGGTGCTTATTATGTACCTGATAAATAAGGTATGTGAAGGGGATGTACAGAAAGAACTCATTTCGAAAAATCTTATTATGACACAAATTAATATTTATAACAATGATTAATAGTATGAGGTTTTAGTGATATAGTGTTAGTGTCGTTTTGTTATGTAGTGGCATTAATGAAGTAATAGGTACATTTGTTTTGGGGATTGATAAGGTTATTATTATAGTAAAGTCTCTCGTAGAGGAGTACGTATAATTATGGGCGCGATTTATAAGAGTAATGACGAAAGTTTATGATGGGAAATGGTAATACTTCTGCAGTAGTATATGAAGTTAAACCACAAGCGGTCGTCGTATTAACTTTATAAACGTGAAATGTAACATAACGAGCGGATAGGCGAGATGGTGATATGAATTGGAATTTGAGAAGTTTTAGTGTAATAAATAGCGTTATGAGGGTAATGAAGAGGTTAATGTATCCTTAAGAGAATTGTAGAGTGGATGACGGTAATAAGTATACCACCTTTTAATATAAATAGATTAGGGGGTTAGGGAGAAATAGGAGGAATCATGTTTAGAATAATTTCTAAATGTAGACTACAAAATTTCTTAATTGAGTGTTGTAGGGGACAGTATCATGCTGGTATTATATTAAATTAGTAGTTAGTTAAAAGAGTGCGAAACGAGTATTGAACCTTAGAGTGTTAGTATCATGGTATGATTTAGAAGAATCAAGGCTTAGCCGTATTATTTATTAGGTTAGTGTTAGTAGAGGTAATGTAGTAGGTATCATCTTTACATTTAGAATAATACATATAATTAGAATTGAAGAAAATGAGGAAGAGATAAGAAGAATAAATTACTATTATTATTTAGGTTTAAATGTTAGATTATACAAACAAGTTTACGTTAATGATTATCGAAGTATATTAATAGGAAGCTTTATGAGCAGAACTTATTAGGTGATATATGGGTGTTGGTGGTAGGCTTCTTTGAATGGAAATCAAAAGTATGTATGACCTTAGTGAAGTGTGTGGTAAGAATATGGTGTCAATGGTGGTTGGTTTAGGATTAATAGCGGAGTGTGACAGTGTTGTGTTATGTCCCCTTGGTTATTCAATTTGATATGGATGGGGTTATGAAAGAATTCGAGGTGGGGATGGCAGGAAATGGTCTTAGAATGATGGAGAATGGAAAAGAATGAAGGGTGCCCTACCTTATTATATGCGGATGAATTTGGGTTCTTGTGGCGAATCTGAACAGAGAGTTTGAGAGGATTGGTAGAGAGATTTTTCAGGGTATGTAAAAGGATGGGTTTTGAAAGTAAAACGTAGATCAGAGTAAGGTTATGGTTGTGGAGTGAGGACAGTCCCAAGTGTGAAGTTATGATGCGATGATGAGGCAAGCTGGAGCAAGTGTTTCTGAGTTTAAATATTTAGGGTATGTGTTGATGAGAAGGGAACGGATGATGCAGAGTGTAGTAAGGAAAGTTGTACATGGCAGGAAGGTTGCTGGTGCATTAAATCGTTGGTGAATGTAAAAGTACTAAGTCTTGAGTGCGCTAGAGTCTCTACATGAGGGTATGTTGTTACCTGTGTATTGTATGGTATGAGACTATGGTCTGGAAATAAGAAGTATAGATCTGCCTAGTGGTTCAGATGGACAATCTTAGGCGGGTGTTAGGTTCAAAATAAATAAGCTTCAAATAAAATGAGGAATGAAGTATTTAGAGAGTTGTGGTGGTGTGAAGAAAGGGTAAATGAGAGAATAAATGAAAGTATGTTTGAGATGGTTTGGTCATGTGAAAGCGATGAATGATAGTCGGGTTGTTAAGCGGATGTATAGTGGGTGAGGTGTGTTGGGACCGACCGGCTGGGAGACCACGAAGAGAAGTGGATTCGAGTCGGTGAAACGAATGTTCTGAAAGGAGAGAAATGTGAGTTTGGCAGAGGCGGAGAATAAAGGTGCATGATAGGACGAGAAT
>JABUQX010023248.1:32500-45000 GCA_015478945.1 Trachelipus rathkii | reverse complement strand
GAGAGAGAGAGGAGAGAGAAGGAGAGAGAGAGAGAGAGACGAGAGAGAGAGAGAAGAGAGAGAGAGAGAGAGACGCGGAGTTTTTATACTCGCTCGGAAATATCATGTTATTCAAGCAGTTTTTCCATTTTTTGCATTTTGTGCTTAGGAAACGTAAGAAATGCTCCAGTTTGCGTTTCGTTTTTGTTAAACTTAGCGCAATATCGTGAAAAATGCTCAACAAACGTAAGGAATTTCCATTAATTCTGTAAGGTTGCTTTTCCCGTGCTTGCCGAATTAGCAAGTTCTTACGGAAAAAATGTAAAAAACAAGATGGCAGCTTGTAGGCCCGTTTGAATAGATGAATAAAAAATTCAATAAAATTAGGTTTAAATCAATTTCTTCCAAACGGATAAACTCCATCAAAGTAGTTAGTTGACCAGTTATTTGTAATATGAACCATTTGTTTAATTTTTTTTTTATTTCTTAGTTATTAAACATCCCAAGAGCTGATTCCAATTGTTTGTAAACCCAAAACGTGACTTTTAATTGAAAATCACGTTCCGTCTATGCACGATATTCCGTGCTAAAAATGGGTCAGGCATTTCTTTAATCGAGCGTAGCTCAAATGCCAAAACGATAACCAGTCTAACTCGATCGACAATATCGCGTTACAAACTCGAGCAAAAATCTACGTTTTTTGCTCAAGCGATATCATTTTCTGATTTTTAAACTTTGAAGACCCGTAGAACTTTATATAGTATATTCCTATTTTACTTAATAAATTTACTGATCCGCTTATCCAAAATTTGGCTTACAGAACTAAGTTAAGAGCTCACAATATGGATATGACAACATGCCAGATACTTCTAGAGAGACTCCACTTGTTAATCTGACAAGTTTTCAGTAGAATAAGCAAGGTGTAGCGGAAATCGAAAAGTTCCGGCCGGAACTTTTCCAAGGTTCCGGAAAGTTCCGGTTCCGGCCGGAACCAAAAATTCTGGTTCCGGTACATTCCTAGACATAACACCCCTCCCACACTCTGCTATTATTAATATTAAACTATTCTCTCTCTACCATTTATTTTTAAGCACGCAGCACTATCAATATACATACTTTTGATTCCATTTAGAAGCCTACTATTAGCACCATATATCATTAAAACCTATCACAGAGCTTTCCTAGTAATCCTGTTATAAGCATTTTGCAAGCCTTACAAAGCCTAAATATATATAGTTTGATCTTTTTCTCTCATTTGCTTCAATGTAAGAATTATTATTATTATTATTATTATTATTATTATTATTATTATTATTATTATTATTATTATTTGCGTCTCAGAATTTATAAACTATTATGTTTTGCTGTAGTAATTTTTAATTTTTTCCCCTATCCTCTTAGAGTAAAGAAAATAAATGATGGAGTCACACATGCAGCAAAAATTTTCCCCAATGGTTATGTTATAATGCTCATTATCGGTACTATTAAAGGTAAGTGTTATTAGGTATGCCATTTAGTAAATGTAATTGATATTATTGCATATTGGAACATTACAAGCCGACGCAAAACATAACAGTATATGTAGTTTTAATTAAATAAGGGAGAGATGAATATGCTTTATTTTTGAGAAAATTTATAGTAATTTAATTGGATACCATTTTATTGGAGAAGATTAATATTATGCTGCCGAATATAGTAATGACTGTAAACTTTAAATTGATTTCTTTTAAGCAGACAACAGTTGTGCACTAAGAGTTGTTTGAATTAGGAATGATCTAAGGGAATTTCCGTTGGCGGCTCTGTCATGTTTTACTAACTGACAGAGCTTGACTATGGTTACTAATGAATCAAACTTTGTCAATTGGATAAAAATTTCTTACTTGACAGAAAAATGCTACGTCTTTGGGAAATAGTCATTGCTCTAAATGAGGATTAGGCAGATTTGGCAAAAAAAACTATTTGATTTTGAGAAATAAACTGATTAAAGACGCCCTGATGGAAATGTAGAAGATTTAAATTTTTCATTACTAGTGCCTGGTGGAATATATTTTGAAAAATGGGTTTCCAAGGAGGTAGTTAATAGTAGCACTGGGTACTAAAATTTTAAGTGATTAGTAGGATAAGGAAAGGTGACAGGTACTTTCACACAAAATGAATTTTACATAAGTCTGAAGACATGAAAGTTTAGCATTAAGTGATTGAGTATAGTATAAGTTTGGCATTCATTGATTGAGTTGACGTTTGCTATAAGGCTAACCAAAAGAAAAATAGTATGTTTGAATGCAGTCTAATAACATTTATAAATAAGTTACCCCCAACAACTCCATACAACAGTTAACGGAATGTAGTTAAAAATATCAAAAACCATCATCGTCTTGTGCTATGAGAATTCTTACATTTTGGAAGTTAAGAACCTAAGGAGTGTATTTGATCTGCTGAAAGCTTGGTTTGACCAAATACAAAAAAAAAAAAAAAAAATGAAATGAGACATTGTTCCCATTTTTCTTTATCGGCAAAAAAGTACACTTTTCATGTTGAAGTAGAAATGTTTATTAGCTTAAATAACACGTGTTGCCCAATTCAGTTTTCTTTCAAGATATGAAAAGACCCAGTATGTAAGTAATCAACCCAAAAAGAGAATTAATTCTTTCATTTGAATTACTTTGATTTAAATCCGGTTTTATATTGGACTTTTTATTAATACTGTAAATGAAACTGAGGCACAGCTGTGAATCCGGAACCGCAGAGCCGCAAGATTTTTGAGTCAGAGCAATAAAAAAAATTTTTTTTTACAATGCAAGAAATGTCTGTAGCTGGCAATTTAAAATGGAGGAGTCAGAGACAAGGAATTTAAAATGATGAAACCGGAGCAAGAGTTGAAGCCAGCAAAAATATTTACTTTCTCTGCTGCCCTGCTTAGAGGAGAGATGGGGAGGGGGGGAATCGACAATGTTAGTCAACTCGACTCTGTTTCTGTTTCACATGACCGTTCTGTTACTTGAAACTATTGTATCATATTAAGTCATTACAGTGGGTTGTATATTTTTAAATTAATTATTTTATATTTAGAATGTATGATGTATTAAATGTTAACATGAGTGAATATGAATTATTAAGTATGCAACGATGTTCTACTATCTTTATCTTCTAAAATTTTTATTACTATGCTGCCCGAACTACCTTACATTTTTAACCCTTCAGCTGTTTGAATAAATTGAATTGATTGTTAATATTTCATTTTATATATTTTAATGTATTTGTTTTTCTTCAAAATTATTTCGTTTTTTTCTGTCATTTGAAAGGTTTGACGAGATTTAAATTTTCTTCTGTCCATTGGAAAGTTTTTGAACGTCTTGTAAATTGTTGTATATTTTTCCATTGATTTCTGGAATTTGTGAATTGTTGATCTTATATTTGTAGATGGAGTTTTGTATTTTGTAGGAGAGACACTGGTCCTTTATAGAAAACCCCGTTTTTCCTGCTAATCATAATCTTGTATCGGATGCATTGCATTTGATTATGTAATTAATTGTAATACAGAATAAAATGATTAAATTTGATTCTTAATGAATATAACATGGAATGTATCGTTGCAATGAGTTGAAAGTGGGTTTAAAATAACCTACTCCTGAGTATGTGTCTAAATTTTTATAATTTTTTCCATAATCCACAACGATTCCTAAAAAGCCTTTTTTTCTACCTACATTGGTGTAGAAAAGTGAAATCATTGACTAATATAATTATTGTATTTTCCTTTTTTTGTTTCTTATTTTCTACAATTTGTACCATTTAAAAATTTCTTCAATTCATTTCAAATAATCTGCTCTTCTTTTTCCCCACAGGAAATGGTTCTGGTTTTGTGAAAATTATTGAAAGACTTCTTCGAGGAGTCTGGACTCCAAATGCTATAGAAATACTTCAGCCATCATTGTAAGTTTTTTTAGCCTCATTGTATGAGTATATAATTTTTATTTGCAGGTTTATCGTATTGGTTACTTAAAATAACTGAAGGCATCTAAAAAATACATCCCACATCATCACCGCAAGGCACAAACATTTCAACCCCAAGTTCTCACCATAAATAGACACCCTTACTAAACAAAATAACTCTCTTAGACAAAATAGATAATAAATAATCTAATCAACTCGACTCAGAATAAGAATTGGCAAAGTTTGCCCAAAATTAAACCACAAGACCCAACACAAAAAAATATTCTGTTCAATAAAAAAATTAACACTTGACACATTCAACCACTACCAACCCACGAAGCCATCTGTAAATAAAACAATAAAATTCCTAGCCCAAAAAAACAATGCAATATTCTTATGCAGGGTTGGCATTGATTAAATCAAATTGATTTAATCAGTTGATTAAATCAATTTTGATTTATTTGATTTTTTTGATTTTTTTAGGCAAATTTTTTTTTCTAAATTAATAATTATTACTAGTTATCACCTGATTAATGATAAGTATATTTCATCTATATAATAAGCAAATTCATCAATGTAGTTTCAAATCATTTTCAATAAAGAAATAAATAAAATTAGATTACTCAGGTATTATATATAAATATATATATATATATATATATATATATATATATATATATATATATATATATATATATATATATATATATATTATATATACTAAATTACTTGCAGGTATATATATATATATATATATATATATATATATAATTTAAACGACTTATTTAAACTAAATAAGAATTATATTACTAAACTTATTATTAATTAGGTAATAATTAGGATTATTTACTAATTTTATCAAAATAATTAATTAAAAAGGCAATTTGAGCCTAAAAAAATCAAATAAATCAAAAAAATCAGATTTTTTTATTTTTTTTGATTTTTTAAAAAAAAAAAACAAAAAAATCACCAACCTGTTCTTATGTCACACTATTCAGAAATTAGCCACAAACCCCACTAATAGACATAATTAAACAACTTCATACTCCAAGCACAGTCCACCAGAAATATCCCATACAGAAATTCTGAACCGTCAAACACGGAGTAATGTTTTCACGTCTCCATTCTAGGCACCAACCCTTCCTTCAGGAATACCAATTTAAAATTCATAATGCCACTTCCCCACATTGTCAAAGATGTCCCTCCCAAACAAACTATGAAACTAAACATTTTATTAAATTGCCATGATTGGGCGAATATTAGGCACAACTTCAGAACACTTGATTTAATGGATCTCTGGGCCCGACCTAAAATGAACTGTTTGAAAGGAGGATGAATGGGGACTTACAAGGGAATAGGAAGCTCTTCTGGGAGTAAGAGCGAAAGGTTAAGAATGAGAATAAGGGGAATCTACATAGAACAGGGATGGTGCTTTTTAGTAACTGATGAAATGGATGCGAGGAGAGTGTGGAGGGAACACTTCGAAAATTTGCATAACATTGGCAGTAATAAAGAGTTGATAGTGAATGTGTGTGTGTGGGTTTGATGATTTCAAGAAGGAATAGGTATTTTTGAGATGAGGTAATTAATAAGGAGGTGGTAATGGGTAGTGTGAGAAAGTTGAAGAAATATAAATCTGCAGGCATAGATGGAATTACTGGTGAAATGATCAAGAATGGAGGCGAGATGGTGATTGAATGAGTTTGGAAGTTGTGTAACAAAGCGTTTATGGAGGGTACAGTTCCTATCGATTAGAGGAGATCAGTAATAGTACCCTTATATAAGGGGATAAGGGGAACTGTTGGAACTATAGGGAAATTAGTTTATTGAATGTTGTAGGGAAAATATATGCTGGTATTTTGGTTGAAAAAGTAAGTCGTGACTGAAGGACTAATTTTTGAAGAACAAGGTGCATTTAAAAGTGGTAGAGGATGTGTGGATCAAATCTTTGCATTGAAGCAAATGATTGAGAAAATGAGAGAGAAGATGAATAAATTGTACTTGGGTTTTATGGATTTGCAACAGGCGTATGACAGGATTAATAGGGAAGCTCTATGGCAGGTGTTAGGGATATATGGTGTTAGTGGTAGGCTTTTGAATGGAATTAAAAGTATGTATGACGATAGGGAAGCGTGTGTAAGAATAAATGGAGTTGAAAGTGATTGGTTTAATATTAATTTCGGAGTGAGGCAAGGAGTGTTATGTTTCCTTGGTTATTCAAGTTGTATATGGATGGGGTTAAGAAAGAATTAGAGATAGGGGTAGCAGGGGAAGGTGTTAGAATGATGCAGAATGGAAGAGAGTGGATGAAATAAATTGCTTTACTAAAAGGTAACAAGTAAACTAAAATACCTTTTGATAGAAAGATGATCTTAAGATGAAATTACAAGAGGACAAAAACTTTCAGAAGGAAACTAGATATGAAATAGTAAAAGTATAAAGGATGAGATAATGAAATTTTTTGTCAAAGGCCGCTTCAGACAGGACTTCTCTTGAAAACAAATCAATAGCACGATCTTCTTTACCGATTCAATTGTCTCAAATATGAATATTAAATAATCGATGTTAATTTTCCTCTATAAACTTTGATACATAAACTTTTTACAATAAACTCAAGAAGGAGAATTATATCTTATTCTTTTGTAAAAACAAAACTTATTACAAAATTGATGGCAATCCTAAAAAGAAAAGAAAATTCTACATTTAAATTAAAAACTCACAAAAAAGGAACCCATACAAGCACGGACCCCTTTTCCGTAAAACGTCACACACATACCTGAAGCTAAAACAAGTATTTTATAATTTAATATTTTCCCTTTTTACCTCCTAATCACATCCTAAAGCCTTTCTCAATTCTAACAGATTTTTCCGATTATTTTTTGTGAGACTGTCCGCTAATTCGAACTTAGAATTTATCCATTCAACTGACTTTTTTACCCCGTTCTCCATTTTTTCTTTTAAATTTTGCTAACTCTATTCCTAATATCCTATTCTTTACCCCTTTTGTAAATTTTATGCTGTCTCTTAAAGATTTACAATCTGTCATTGCTATAATGTATATTTTATCAGGATTAGTGGTGGTTAATTCTTCCTATAAATATTTAATCCCCCCCCCATCCTATGGCTTCCACAATGCTCAAGGTTTCGGCCGACAAAGTTGAACTTACCACTCGTTTCGCTACTTTTGATTTCCATAACAAAGGACAACAATTACCTGCAATATCCTTTATCCTCACACAATAACCTATCTGTGTCCTACCTTCGCTCAAATTGCCAAATGAAGCATCAGATTAAACCTCCAACCTCATTCTCCCCCTTTTTAACTTTGGTATCTTCATTTGAATTTCTTCTCTTTTTGCTACCTTAACTAGCTTCTTGTAATTTTCTACATTTGCCTCCTTCATATTCCTCCCAAAAAAAAACACATCAAAACTAAGGTCAGGAGGAATATTCTGTGACATCCAATTTAATTTTCCCAACAACGATCATCTCTCTGTCATCTCTTCTTCATTTAACCTTTCATCCTTATTATCCTTGTTTAGTTTTCGTATCACTAATTTGTCCCTTGAATAACTCTTCTGACTTATAACAGTATCACCATCTTCCTTTTGTTCAATTTCTATTCCTAAATATTTAAAAACTCCACTTTTTTCTCTCCCAACCTTAAGCTCCTTCTTTATTTTCGATATAATTTTCTCCTCAAACATTTTATTTCCTCCATAAATGAGATCATCTACATGAATCCCCATTATTCCATAAACAATACCACCATCTTCCCATTTAAATATGGTATTATCTACATTACTTCTTTTCCCTCCTATCTTTATTAACAATTCGACTAAATTCTTGTACCATTTTCTAGCTGCATCCTTCATCCCGTATACTGTTTTCTTCAGTTTCCATAATTTTGAAGTGTTTGCTTCCTCAGGAGGTTTTATCACTACTTCTCTTTCCATTTCTTTTCCTTGCAAGTAGGCTGTTTTCATATCCAATGTTTTTACTTGCCAATCTTTCATATTGATTATTGAAAGTATTATTTTTAACCCTTCTATTGAAAAAGTTTGTGCTTCACTATCTTCTATTCCTAGACAGTCGTTTTCCATAAAACCCTTAACCACTAATCTTGCTTTCAATATCTTGCCTCCCTCTTTCTCATTTTCCGTAATTATCCATCTTGTCTTAAGTACCCTATTCTGTTTATTTTCGTCTATCTCTTCAAAAACATTATTTTCTTTCCAACTTGCAATCTCCTTCTTCTTTGCTTCTTTAATTTTATCCATGTAATCTGATTCGCTACTCTTAAAGGTTTTCATATCCATTACCTTCACTAAAGTAAGATTCACCTTGATTTCCTTTTTCTTCCTCCACTTCACATTCTCTTAAGTCTGCCCAAAACTCTTCCTCAGAGTCTAAATCTTTAACGTTATAAGTACCTTCATATTTACCTCCTCTTTTTCCTCCCAAACTCATTACCTTTCCTCTTCTCCACAACTCTTTATTCTCGTGTCTTATTCGATAAGTTTTACCTTTTCTAACATCATAAGGTTGAACCCCCTCATCATCACTTAAATCGTCATTGCTTTCATCAGCCTCTTCCTCCTGCACTAACTCCTCCTCCTCCCGTTCTTCTTCTTCTTCCTCCTCCTCCTCTTCTTCTTCTTCCTTCTCCTCTTCCATCACCTCCCTTACCTTCTCCCTTTCATTCTCCTCCATCTTCTCTCTTGCCTTCTGTATTTTCGTTATATGTATCTTATTCACTCTCTAATCAAGACTCCATGTTTAACCATTGCTATTTACTATCTCTCCCAATTATTCTCCCCGGTCCTCTCCACTTTTCCTCCCCTTTCTTCTTATAATAGACTTCGTCTCCTGCTTGAGCTTCTTCGATTCTATGGACTCTAATTTTACCTTTTAGTGCCCTTCTTATTCGATCTCGGCATTCTTTCTCTTGTACCTTGTCTTTAACCAGCATTTGCAATTGCATTAGTTCCTTTAATTTTGCTCCCTCCATTTCCTCTTCGAGTTCAGCAGGGCTGCATTGTTCCATCTCATTTTTACCACGGTAATAAATCCCAAACACTTTCTGATTTGGAGAAACCCACCATTCATTATTCTATCATTTTTCTCGCCAACCATCCACATTTATATCCAATCTCTTCCCTTTAACTCCATCCTCCTTAAATTTCCTCATACCTTCCTTTAATATACCAACTGTCTTTTCACTTTTACCATTGCTCCACGGACTCTCACTCGCCGTACATAACATCTCTATGTCCCAGTTTTCAGTAAATTCAGTTAATTCTTCGTTTTGGAATTCCCTACCTCCATCAGTTATTATCTTTTGAGGGTCTCCGAAATAACTAATCCATTTCTCCATTATACACTCCATTATATTAGCTGGTTTCTTATCTTTTATCCATTTTGCCTGACAGTAATGTGTTGCCCAATCCACCATGACCGGAAACTTTTCACCTGCCAATTCACCTATGTCCATTGATAACACTTCATTGAAATTTTTTGCCAGAGGCAACTCCACTATAGGCCTTTCAGGGTTTTTCTTATATTTATTACATGTCTCACAATTCATACAGATCTCCTTTAACGTTTGTAACCTTTCTTTCTCCACCCTCTGGTAATCCACATCATTACCCCAAGCTTTACAAATCATTTGTTTCAGTTTATCAAAGGCGCAATGGCCAAATTGTAAATGTAACCCCAAACAGGCATTTTTCCTCATTGATTAAGTATAGAATTTGTTTCCTTGAGTGTTAACCACACATTCTCCCTTTTTTCTGTTTCCCTTAATTTTATTCTGATATGTCCCTTACTATCCATGTTAATAGGTATTTACTCTTTTATTATAGGATGTTTACACTCTAAATATTTATTCACAAATTCTATTCTAGCCACTAATTTGTCTAACACTACAGTGCCTATCAAACAAAGGATATTCCCTTCAACTATTTCTGTTTCCAGTAATGCTCTATTATTTCCTAGGACAATAAGGATTAAAAATTTCCTATGACACTTATATTCCTTTTCCCCAAAGACATAAGTTGCTTCTACCTTACTTTCAGATTCCTTCATCCTCTCCAGTTCTTCCATACGCAATGTCGATAGAATTGCTCCTAGTCACAATTCTCCCACCACACTGTTCTTACAACCGGTATCGACTATCGCACTGATTATGTCCCAGTTGTCTTCTTCTTCTATCCCTCTATCCCCCAACAATACCACCTCTTTTGTCAGTTGTTTCCTTTCAATACACATATTACCCAAGTGTCCTTTTTCTTTACATTTGTAGCATTCTTTATCCCTCATCCAACAGTTTTCCATCACGTCCTATCTTCCTGCAACCATTACATCCTTTATCATTTCTTCTATATTCCAGACAGAACCTTTGCACATGTCCCTCCTTTTTACAATTATAACAAGCGTTCTTCCTCTCGATATTTTTATTCCTCTCTCCACTATTATACTATACCATATCTTTTCCTTGTTTTGCAGGGTTTACACTTTCTGGAAAGTCAGGGGAAAAAATCAGTCAGGGAAGGTCAGGGAAACGTTTTAAGATATGCTGAAAGTCAGGGAAATTTTAAAATTTCAAAACAGATGAAGAATGATCCATGGACCAAGTTACATATTTTTGATATATTTTTTTCCCTTACTGTATAATTGTGGAAAGAGAGATGCATTTGATAAGTGAGTGAAAAGAATTGGCGAGGAACGACATTCCATAAATCTACTTCTATCCTGTTTCTGCTACAATGCCTGCTACAACAAATAAGCTTTTTGCATTAGATTTGCATGACAAAGACAATTTGAGTGATGTAAAAGGTATTAATTTTGGATTTCAGACAAAAAAACTTCTCAAAGAAGTCACTTCGAATGAAAGTAATATCCTAAAATTCAAACTTGAATTCCAGACTGTGCTAATCAAAATGACAGAAAAGATATTAGAAAGATGTCCTCTGAAGTACAAGCCTGTCCAAGGGCTCTCATCATTGGATCTAGTATAATTTTCATCAGCCACGAACAAAGGGAAACAAAGATTTGATATATTGCTAGAGGCATTGTACACCAATAACCGAATCACAGATTCTGTTGCTGAGAAAGCAAAAGCACAATACACTCTACTTTGCAGTGAAGCTCATTCTACCCTTGAATTAAAATTCAAATTATTTTTGGATAGTGATTGTCCTTCTAAGAGACTTGAGTTTTTTCTTCTATAGTACCTGGGAATCAATGTTATGCGGAATTGTGGCAAATTATTAAATTAGGACATATTTTCGCATGGAAATGCGACAGTGGAAAGAAGGTTTTCTGTAAATAAAGCAATTTTAGTGGAGAATCTGAAAGAACATAGTCTGATTTCTCAAAGAACAGTGCACAATGCTATAAGATATTGTGAAAGTATTCATAAAGTTCCTATCACTCAAAAAAATGTTTGCAAATGTAAGAGCTGCCCATAGGAGATATGAATAACATCTCAAAGAGTCATAATAACATAACCAAAAAGAAGAAGAGAATAAAAAGGTTGAAAAAAGAAAATTATCCATACAGATCAATAAACTTGAAGAGCAGAGAAAGATGTTAAAACTGAAAGCTTTGACAGAAGAAGACGCTATAAAATCAAAAATTCAGATGCTTGAGAAGAAAAAGTTACCTAAATCTCCCCATTTAGAACTTTTGTGATCACAGTGGACGTTATTCACCTAGGCTATTAATGTAAGCTTTTAATTTATTTTCTTTTTGTATAAATAAAACTGTTTACTTTTGGAAAAAATAAAAAAGGAGTGCGTTGGACGGCTATGGGGAAGGTATAGGCCGATTACTAAAAAAAATATATATATTTATTTTAAATTCATCCATGATGATGAACAATTTATAAAGTAAATTTTCAATAATTTAATGTATAAACTGAGTAAATAGGCTGCTATAATGATTAATAGATATTTTATACGCCAAAAATAACAAACACGCTGGTCAGGGAAAATTTGCGGATTTGGTCAGGGGAAGTCAGGGAATTCAAATTCAAAATTTCAGTGTGAACCCTGTTTTGGTTCTTAAAACTCTTTCCCATAATTCCTACTAACAAGCTCGTCACTCTTGCATACGATAAATCCCCGTCCAAAGCTCCTAACATTATTTTTTCTTCATTTTCTGACAGTTTACTCCTTCTCAACAAAACCCTCCTTTATGTTCCTCTCCTAGTTCAGCCATTCCTGCCGCAGTACACCTTCTCAATGCCACATCAAATCTACTCACAAAATCCTGTATCTCCTCCGTAGGTCTTCTTTCAATTCTAAAGAAAGCGTTCATACTATCCATCTTTTCTCTTTTCTTGTCACTGCTATATTTCTTTTCTAGGACACTCATTATCTTGTCTACTCCCTTACTACTTGCTATCTCCTCTCTCGGCAATCCTCCCACTAGTTCCCATGGTTCTCCACATAATGCACTCCGAATAGTTAAACCCGGGTATTTGTCCATATTTTTATTTCTCCATATCCAATCTTCCACTTTATCCTTCCACTCCTAAGAAGTCTCCTTCTTCCCATCGAACATAGGACATTTTTCACTCCTTTTAC
>JABUQX010023248.1:12500-27500 GCA_015478945.1 Trachelipus rathkii | reverse complement strand
TCCCGTTCATCTTCAACCCATCCTCTTCCCCAGTTTATGTCCCTTCTCCTCCTTTTTCTGTATGTACTACCCTACGTATTCCTGATCTCACTTCTGTGGGTCTTCCCATTCTCCACCTGCATCCTGGTGGCTATCGAGCTGTTGTCTCTTGTATGTATCATAGCCCATTTGCCCTCCTTCCTCCGCGGGTGAGGGTACATAGAAAAAACTGGTTATTCTCGCCTTTCTCCGGGATGCCTATTGTTGGGGACCTGAACCTTACCTAACCACTGAGAAGGCTGTCCTGCAGTTGTGCGTATAATCTTGGACTTCGCGTCTTATCCGTGTGGTACACGGCTAATATTTTTCATCTTAGGGACTGGACGCGGATTTCCGGGGGGGTCTTTTCCGAGGCCACACCCATGGTCCATCCTACGGGGTCGGATTTCTAGGGGAGTATGTTTATATTCATTTGTGTTAATGTATTTGTGGTTATTTATTGCGGAGCAGGTGATTTAAAGGTATTTCTTATGGGTAAAAATAGAAAGAAGAATAACGTTTTCAAGAAGGGCGCTATTCAACATGTCGGGCCCCCCCCCCCAAACCCGACCCTTCCCTGGCCGTTTCTAGTCCAGCGACCAGTAGAAGCTTTGATGCCCTTATTGTTGAAATGGTTGGTACTCCACCACCCAACAGTCTTGCATTACGGACCAGTTCCCAGGACTACCCCGTCTAGACCAGCTGAGGCTGTTATGGCCTCTCAGAATGACCTAATCACTCGACACTTACGTCAGCCATTACAAGAGCCCTGCGTCAGCAGCGTCCCATTCATAAACGCCAGATTAAACCAACTCCTATGATAGCAGTCGGATCCCCCTCCACGGATCCCAAGTCTTACTTCCTACCCGCTTTATTTTATATACATTCGACATCTTCACATCCACTGACTTCTATAAGCCAGCTCGTCCTTAGTGATGCTTTGGAGGCGACTTTTCAAACAACTGAACCACAGGCTACGCCAATGAGGAACGGTTCCATCCTGGTTCGTGCTGCCTCTCGAACCCAAAGCAACATACTTGCATCCCTATCACAACTGGGGAATATTGCTGTCATTTCTAATCCTGACGATGTTCGTAACACGTCTAAGGGTACTATATATGCGCCGGAGTTCTGTTCCGATGCTTCGATTGACGTTCTTACTCATTTGCAGAACCACAATGTGGAAACCACCGACGTTTATCGGCTCCCTTCGCGTAACGAGAACCCCTAAGTGACGAACCCTCGTCTCCTACTTACTTTCTCTGTGCCTTTCCCTCCATCCAAAGTAAAACTTGGTTTTGCCATGCACACGGTTAGGACTTGTGTGCCGTTCCCGAGAAGATGTTTCAAGTGCCATAAATTTGGTCATCCCTAGAAATATTGTCCGTTTCCCCAGACCTTTTGTGCGACATGTGAAAGTTCTCTCCACCTCAGCTGTGAAAAGCATCTTCCTTCCTGTCCTAACTGCAAGGGTCCACACTCAGCCTCCTCTGTCCACTGTCTCCTCTTTGCCTTGGAAAAGGAAATCCTTGAGCAATGCGCTCTTCATAAGTATGACCGTCGAGAAGCTACCCGCCTGGCAAAGGAGAAGCTGGCTCATCTTCCTCTTTCTTATGCTGCGGCAACGACCGCTGTCACTGCGATTGCCTCTAACATTGCCCATCGCCCCCGTGTGCTGTGTCCGGAACTTGTTCCACTTGCGGGTTTGACCATTCCGTCTTCTTTGCCGGATAATGTATCACCCGACTTGGTGTTTCCTGTGACTGGACAATTGTTCTTCCATCTCTCCTACCATGGTCCGCCGGACCACTCATTGGTCTTCGCCGACCTACACGATCCTCTCTCGTGTTACTCACCTTGTGGGGGTCCATGGCGCTCCCAAAGAGTTATCTGAGGTCGATGGCAACCGTCCATGTGCATCCTCAGAGCTTAACTGTACCTTCTCCTGGAAACGAGCTGCTTCTGTTAACCTCGGGGGGAACACAAGACCCCTCTTAATGGTCGCGAATACCCGCCTAAGAGTGGATCTTCCCAGACCAGACATCCGTACTCGCTTGCGTATCGAGCCACGAACTTCTTAAAACAAAAGGAACCCGTTGGCACTGGGGGACCTTTCTCTGTCATGCCTAAATTGGGTCGCCGAGGTGACAATCCACGTGGACAAACACAGAACAGTAGTTTCACTTCTGCCCGTTCTGATTTGAAGTTACTCACGCCGTATAAGACCGCTTCGCTTCTACAATATTCAAGTGATTCTGAGACTTTCTCGGATGCCACAATGGACTCTTTGGGCTACTCTTTTTGCATAGGATTCCCACGTGCTAAAACTGGGGTCCAGTTCAACGGGTGGTCAGAGGAGGTATTGGATGAGACCTCACGCGGCTGCAGTCTTCCTTCGGGAAGACTTTGCTCTGTCTCGATATATGTTGAGGATGGGTTGGTTGCTGGTGGGCATAGGAGGAAGGAGTCTTCCTTTCCTGCCTCTTACCCTCCACCCACTTTGATTTTGGAACCGTCGATTGAGCCATCTTTCACTACTCGGGCGCTAACACCACACACTTAACTTCCGATGTCTCTCTTATCACTCCCGATGACGCCATTCCTTGTCCTTCTCTTCCATCCATCCCCAAGTCTTTGCTGAGACACCTGTTAGGGGGACACAGCCCCCTTCCCAGTCTGCTAAGAAGTCTGGCAGGTGTGCGCAAGCTGGGAAGAATGTTCGAAATGTGGAGTGTGACTTGGCAAGCCTCTTCGGAGATTCCTCTTCGGTTGTGGCCAGGAACCCCTCTCGTATGCAGGGTAGTCAACACATATCTCTGCTGCATGATCTTCCCCTGCTTTACCTTTACATCATGCTGGTGCGGCCTTAACTAGACTATGGTTGTGCCATATATGAGCAGACCTTCCAGTCCTACCTCCGTCTTCTTGACCCCATTTAGACTGGATGTCTGAGAATAGCCACGGGAGCATTTCGTTCCTCCGAGGGAAAGCCTGGAGGTGGAGGCAGGAGTGATGCCCCTATCGCTATGGAGGGAACAGCTCAATGTGCTCACTGTTCATCCGTATTCAGGTTCCTACCTTATCGGCCTTGACATCTATAAAAGAGCGCGTCCATCACAGCCCTTCTTATTGGCCATTTTCTGGAGTTGTTACCTCTATCTTGCGCTTTCCCATCGACCTTCCCTCAGCGAGGCGGTTCATGCACTTTGATTTTACCTTTACCCATTCAAAGTTGGTTTATCCGCTTCCAGCTCTCTGCAACGGGATCCAGTCTTTGACAAAGTCGGAATCACACCCGGTGCAGGTGAGTTATTCCTTTCTGTCCCGTGCGGAGGTCCATAGCGACTCTATAGCGGTTTACACCGATGGCTCCAAGACGGAGGAAGGGGTGGGGGTTCAGCTGTGCTTTCAGACATTACTGTATCCCACACCCTTCCACCGTATTTCTGTTTTTTCGGCTGAACTGATAGCGGTGTCCATGGCGGTGAACAGAATCAGTACCATCACCCGGGGGGTAACTTTGCCATCTTTTCCGATTCTCGAGGCGCTCTCCAGGCGTTGCTTGGCCGATCAACCCGAAACCCTTTGGTTTCTGCCATTCAAAAGACCCTCTGCTTGTTGCCTGTGCAGAAGCACAACATTGAGTTCTGTTGGTTTCCCTCCCATGTGGGTGTTCCTGGAAACGAACGGGCTGATGGGAAGGCCAAACAGGCAGCTACGCACGGGTGTCGAGTGCCTAATACTTTCCTCCTGCTGTACGCCTGGGCCATTTCCCTGCTACGGATTTCTCCATCTCAATACGTCGGGGTTTCCTCTCTGGCTGGCAAACATGTTGGGAGGAGGATGCTCGTGGCGCCAAACTACGGAACGTCTAACCCGTCATTGGCCGGTGGTCTTCATATAGTAGAAGGAGTCGCCTCCTGGATGATCCCGGCTCGATTGCCTCTGAGTCATACCAATCTCACCCATGGATTTCTTAGGTCGCAGGTGGATCCGCCGACCTGCCCATTTTGCTCCTCTAGTTGTTCTCTCATAGTCGTTCATGTCTTTGTGGGTCGAGCCTTTTAAGCAAGTTCTTCCCTGATGTGCTCACTATACCTCTTCAGCATCACCTTCAGCACATCTTATCCGAATCATCTCATTTTCGTAGTGATCGAGTTTTTGTTTTCCTATTGGAACTGGACAAATTGTATGAGATCCAACCATCTCAGCCTTGTTCCTATTTTGTTCGGTTAGGGATTTCCCCTGTCGTTAGTTTGCTAACACGGTCTAGCCGCATTCTTATGTGCTGTGGAGATCCCATCAAAAAAAAAAAAAATTATTATTGTTATTATTATTATTATTATTATTATTATTATTATTATTATTATTATTTTTATTATTTATTATCTATTTTATCTATTATTATATATTGTTTCAGTTAGCTGCAAAACAGTGTGTGGATGTGCTAACAGTGAACGAAGTAAGAATGTTAACAGCGAATGGTGGAATGAAGAGGGGTGATGAAAGCGGTTAAAGGTAAAAAAGAAGCGTGGTTGAATGTACCTAAAAGCAAATGATGAGTTTCCAAAAGAAAGATGCTTGGGAATTATATAAGGAGAAAAAAGGAAAATACTAAAAGGTGACATTACGTAGGGAAAACAAGAGGTAAATGGAACAGTTTGGAAGGAGGAATAGAGGGGACTTCATACAACGGGAATAGGAAGTCTTCTGGAAGGAAACGCGAAGGTTAAAATGAGAATTAAGGGAATCTTGCCTTAGAATACAATGAATCAGGGATGAGTGCTTTTTGTAATGCATGAAATGGATGGAAGGGGAGTGTGGAAAGAACAGCTTCGGGAAAATCTGCACAAATATTAACGTAATGATGAGCGGTGTTAAGTGAAATGTGTGTGGTTGATGGTACAAGAAGATAGGCTATTTTAGGGGATGAGGTTATTGAGTAAGGAGGCAGTGTCGGTAATGCCGGTAGAGGGAGAAAGTTGAAGCAATGGTAAATCTGCAGGTATAGATGAAAATTACTGGTGAAATGAATCAAGAGCGGGAGGCGAGATTGGTGATTGATTGATTTGGAAGTTGTGATATAAAGCGTTTATGAGAGGGTATAGTTCTCAGGGAACTTGGAGGAGAGCAGGGTAATAGTTACCTTGTATAAGGGTTAAGGCTGAGAAACGTAGGGGAACTGGTAGAAATAGTAGGGAATAACGTTTATTAAGGTTGTAGGACAGGATATATGTGAATTGGTTGGTCGACAGACCGTGCGTCGAGTCGACTGATAGGACTATTGGATGTAGAACGAAGGATCTGCGTCTTAGAGTGCGTGAGAGGATGTGGCGAATCAAAGTCTTACATTAAACAAATGAGTTGAGAAAATGAGGGAGAGAAGAATAAATTATATTTAGGTTTTATGGATTTGCAAACAGGCGTTGATATGTTTAATTGGGAAGCTCTATTGGCATGGCTATTAGTTGAGAAATTGGTGTTGGTGGTAGGCTTCCTAATGGAATCAAAGGGTATGTATGACGATAGTTGAAGCGTGTGTAAGAATAGAATAAATGGCAATGTGGATTGGTTTAGGATTAATAGACGGAGTGAGACAGGGTGTGTTATGTCTCCTTGGTTACTTCATTTGTTTTTAAATGGATGGGGTTATGAAAGAATTCGAGTGGGGATGTGGCAGAACATGGTGTTAGAATGATGGAGAATGGAGACGGAGTGGAGGATGCCCTACGTATTATATGCGGGTGATTTGTTTTTTGTGAGGCGGAATCTGAAGAGAGTTTTGAGAGGATTGAGTAGGAGAGATGGCACAGTGTGTTAAAGAAAAGGAGGGGTTTGAAAAGTAAACGTAGCATAAGAGTAATGGTTATGGTTGTGAGTGTGAAGTCATGTCCTCAGTGTGTAGTTATGTTAGGTGGTGAGCAGCTGGAGCAAGTGTCTGGAGTTTAAATATTTTTCAGGTAGTGTATGGATGAGAGGGAACGGATGATGCAGAGGTGTAGTAGGAAAGTGTGAATAGCAGGAAGGTTGCTGGTGCAAATTAAATTCGTTGGCGTGAATGTAAGGGACTATAGTTCTTGAGTCTCGCGTTCCTCTAGGGGCCGCCTTATATAGCAGTCTGCGGTTATGTATTGTTACTGTTGTAACGGCCTATTATTGATTATGGTAGTTGAGACCTATGGTCTGGAATAAGAAGATATAGATCTAAAGTTCCAATGTAGTTCAGATGGGACAAATCTTGGAGCATGCATAGCGTGTGAAGAAGAATTAATAAAATTTATTATTCTTTGGGAATGAACTTATTAGAGGTGTGTGGTGTGAAGTAAAGGGTAAATGAGAGAATAATGAAAAAGGTATGTTGAGGTGTTTGGTTATGTGAAGGCTTGGAGAATGATAGTCGGTTTGGTTAAGCGGATGTTTAGTGGTGAGTGAGTTGGGAATCGACCGACTGGGAGACCAAAGAGAAAGTGAATCGAGTCGGTGAACGAAATGCTGAAGGAGAGAAATGTGAGTTTGGACAGAGGCGAGAATAAAGGTCGCATAAGGTAGGAGAGAATGCGGGGTATCATGGGGCATGCGTTGTGGCCCAGCCGTGGGCGCAGGGGTATGCACCCTTACATTTGATGAATTTACCTAGTGCGGGCTCGTCGCTCGGGTCCATGAAGCTCTAGGGGTGGATTTTTTGTGCCTGTGTGTGAAGTTTCCACTAATTAATGGTACAGAGGGGCGGTGAAGGCTGGGCATCTTCTCATGTGTTTATCGTAGCTGCTTTGTCAATATTCTCCGATGCTTTTCTTCCTTTCCGATTGTTGTGTAGCGACACCTTACTCCCAGTCTGTGGGAAGAAGAGGTAGGTAAGAAAGAAAGCAAGTTCATTAATTATTGCATTATGTATTTCAGAATTTACTCATGATTAATATTTATTATTATGATCTAGGCTACCGTCATTGAATATTATATTAAAATCTATTATTATTGATTCGTAGTGCTATTATTATTATTTATTAGGGAGAGTACACGCATACTCGAAGCGATGAAATTACCTGCCATTTTTAAATGGTGCGTCTTCTCTTTTGCGTTCATATTCTTTCCACACTCACCTCAGTTACACATCTCCAGTTTATGATTCTATGACCACCATTATCCACATATCATATACAATACTTATATCACACCCCTCTTCTAGATACACCTTTTACGACACCTTCCCTACCTAGTGCATCATTCCCTTGATGTTGTGTCGGGGAGTAAAGCAAATTGCCCAAGTCGCTTATCCTTGCGTGTCGTTATAGAAGTCGACTAACGGAACCGTGGTAGTGGGCTTGGCGTCCGCTTCACTATCACCCATAATCTCTTGCCAGGAAATGCTAACTGCAGGCCTTTCGGAGAAGGTCCAGTGATCGCCCGAAACGGCCTCTCTATCTTTGCGGCGAAATTGATGAATCGTATGGTGTACATGGAACTGTCAGGGAGGAATAAAGTTGATGGAGGAAGGAGGAGAGACGTGATGGATGGCGTTGTTTAGAAAGGGCAAATTTAATTTCCTCGCTGTGACTGAAACAAAGATGAAAGGAAACGAAGAAAATAAGTGGGGTAGGTGTGAAGATGGGTGCGGTCCTTGCTGGCTGTGGCAAGAGATGAGAGAGGGAGAGAAGCGAGTCTGCACGAATTTTGATGAGTGAACTTTAGGGTACAAAGCTATTGGTAGGACTTTGAGAGAGTGTGTAGAGTTCCTAGAATGTTAATGGTAAATTTAAGCATGAAGAAAGTGCAAGGTATGTGTGGTTGTGGACGGTATCCGTCCATGTGAGCGAAACGTGAAGACGCAGTACGATTTATGTGGGAGTTATTCTGAATGATGTATTCGGACTGGGGTGAGTAGGCGAGCTTCAGAAATGATAGTGTTTGGGGGACTGAACATGGTTGGGATAGGCGTGATCGAAAAAAGCGTATGGGAATTAACAGGTGGTTTGGAGGTGGCGGGGCAAAAGTGCAGAAAGTGGTAGGAACCGGATTGACACTTGATTTCTGTCAAGCAGGAGAGTGTGATGTGCGTACTGTAATACGTTCTTTAAACACAAGAAGTTATTCCATAAGCAGTATACTAGAGCTCGCGTGTAGGTGAGAGATGGCGTATCGAAGTGCAAAAGTATGAATTGACTTTAGTGTTTGGTGAAGTAGGAGATGTTAAAGTCATGGTGTTGGATTGTTAAATCCAGTTAGGGAGTTTAGGAATGGAGATTGTCGGGTATCATTTAGGGTTGGTCTATGTAAAATTAAGTTTACGTGGGGCTTGGATGGAGAGGAAAGGTGATAGCGCAAGGAGAGTAGGTAAAATAAGAGTAGAGGAAGTTAAGTGAGAAAGACAATGAAGGATTAAAAGTATGTAAGAGCGGCTCAGCTAGTAAAATGTGCCATGTGAAAAGTTGATATCTGAACAAACTCTGGGAGCCGGCAGAATGAAGTGACCAGCAATGGGTATAGTTAGTGCAAAAGGAATTTTCGCGGCATTGTTCGCTTTAAAGTAGGAAGATAAGAATTCAAGGTTTAACAGTGAGATGTTGGACATGAAGACGCGGTGCAGAAAGCGCGTTAAAGCGTCCTTTTAAAAAATGAAGCTATGGTTGAATGTACTAACACAGCGAAATGATTGAAAGGATCTCAAAAAGAAAGATGCTTGGAATTATAATAAGGAGCAAAAAAGGACAATACTAAGAAAGCGTGACTCATACGTAGGAGACAAACAAGAGTGGTTAAGAATGAACAGTCTTGGAGAGGATGAATCGGGATTTACAATGTAGGGAATAGGAACTAGCTCTTGTCTGGAAGGACGAAGCGCGAAAGGTTTAAGCAATGCAGAATATGCAAGGGAATCTGGCTAGAGCTTGCCCTAGAAATTTTATATAAATTGGAAACGGTGGGGCTATTGTAGTTCTGATGAAACATGAGATGTGAGCAGGGTGAATTGGCTGTGGCAAAGAAAACTTTCGAAAATCTGCACCAATATCTAATCAGTTAATGAGAGTGAATGAGTGAATGTGGTGTCTGGGTTTGATGGTGCACAAGATCCAGTACTCGTCACCATTTACCGTTCGCGAGGCAGATATGATCAGCTACCTGCTCTCCCCGCCATCGTCATTTTGGGGATGAGAGTTATTAGTCAAGGAGGACAGATGCGATAATTGGCTCAGTAGTGAAAAAGTTTGAAAGAATCGGTACACATCTGCAGAGATATAGATATAATAAGGTGAGGTGTTTAAGTAATATTTTCCTTAGTATTTTGGCAGCTCTGTTCGTATAATTGAGTTGTGTATCTGTAATAAAGATCAGCTTAAATAAACAGATTTGCTTAAGAGTTGAGATATCACGTGAATGTTCCCTTATGATAAGGGTATGAAAGAAATGCAAGAGACGGAACTGGTAGAACAAGGCGTATGCGGGCTATAAAGTTTAAACAATTGCAAGTATCTGTCAGGGAAAGCAGATTGCTGCTGGATATTTTGGGCTTCCGAAAGAAGCGGAACGTCGAGTGATGCATGAAGAACTGATTTACGCGTGAAGACAAACGGTGCGCTTTAGGAGTGGATACCGAGGATTAGGTGGATCAATCGTTTTACATTTGAAAACAAGAATGATTTGAGAAAATGAGGGAGAAGAAGCAATTAAATTTGTATCTTAGGTTTTATGGAATTTATTCAAACAGGGCCTCCAATCGGAATAGACGTTAAATAGGCAAAAGCGCGATCACCCGACCCGTCTCGGACAGTACCGTATATGCGCCATTCAGCTCGAATCTGATATTGCTGTTGAGATGGAAGGCTTTCTGACGAATGAATCAAGTATGAATGATGCACCGATAGTGAACAGTCCAGTGTGTAAGAATAAATCCGAGTCTCGGTCACATGAGTTGAATCTCACGGGCTTTAGGATTAATTAGACGGAGATAGACAGGGATTGTTTTAGTGTCTCCTTGGTTGATTTCGAATTTGCTAATATGCAGATGAGGGTATTAATGAAAAGCGCAATTCCCGAGGTACGGCGCATACCGATGGCAGGAAATTATGGCCTATGTTGAATGGTTGGAGACGATATGGGGCAGAGTGACGAGGGTGCCACCTAACCATATTTAGTAGCCGGCAATGATTTGAGCTTTATGAAACTGTGGCGAATTCTGAGAGAGTTTGAGAGGCACTTCGACGTAGAGATAGGTTTGGCAGTAGGTGTGATAAAAAGGAGGCGGCTCGCAAAGTAAAACGTGGATAAAGCGAGTAAGGTTATGGTTGTTGAGTGAGGAAGTCTCCAGTGTGAAGTAATGTTGATGCCAGTGTGGAGCAGCCAATAGACAAAAAGCACTAATGTCCTGAGTTTTAAATATTGCATAGAGGATATTGTGGAGAAAAGGGAACGAACCCGATGCCAGAGCTGTAGTAGGAAAACGTATCGTGAATGGCGAGATGACAGGGTGGCTGGTGAATTAAATCATTGGTGGTGAATGCAAGGGACTAAGTCTTGAGTGTCGCTAGGGGCTTACCAATGGGATATTTAGTTTACCTCGCTGTCTATGTATTGGTAGTGAACTAATGGTCTGGAATAAGAAAGTATAGATCGGAAGTTCAATGTGTTCAGGATTGACAATCTAGGGGCTGTGCTACGTGCTGAGTAAGAATTCAGATCAAAAGAGACGACATGACGTGATTAGAGAAGTGGTGTGGTGTGAAGAAGGGTAAATGAGCAGAATAAATGAAGTATGTTGAGATGGTTTCGAGGTCATAGTGGAAAGGCCCATGAATGAAACGCCTACGGTTGGTTAAAGCGGATAGTCCCATCAAATATACTGAGAGAGTGTCGTTGGAACCGAGCCGGCTGAGAACAACCCAACCCGACCAGAGACCGAGAGGAAAGTGGATGAGGTCGAGTGAACGAATGTACTGAAGGAGAGAAATGTTGAGGTTTGTCGCAGAGGCGGAGTTCAAGGGTGCAGCGATAGCGAGAGAGTAATGGCGGTTTACCACTGCTATGGAGCATGCGTTGGGGCCACCTGAGGCCAGGGCGATGAACACGTACACTGACGATTTAACGCATAGTGAGGGTCACGTTCGCGGTCCCAAGATGCCCTCTAGGGTGCGATATTTCTGTCCCTGAGACGACGCTCTCAACACTAATTCAATGGTACACAGAAGGCGGACGCACCGGCATACAGCTCCTGGCAGTTCAATCCTTTCATACGAACAGCATACTGTCACATCCTTCTACCCACATCGCATTTTTCCCTTTTTCCGATGCTTGTACACGCACTTACCCCCAATCAATTGGGGCACGACGAAGAGCTAAGGCTGAAAGAGAAGAAAGAAACACTCATATACTCATAATATATATTTATTCATCTATTATAATTACCCGATTTTCCAAAATATTTCATCTCACCAACCCCCCCACAACGCTACCGTTCTCGCACGTGGTCTTATAAAAGAAAGCGCACATAACCACTAAGCAAACCTCCAGACACGAACTACACACCGCACACCACAAAAAAACGTACCCCACCAAGTACCAGCACCTAAAACCGCCAAGGCAGTCTTGACGAGCGAGCCGTTCAGTACACCGTATTTAGTGATCCTACACCACACGAATGCCCAGCATGACTCGGCATTTCTCGGATGCAATGTTTGCCCACCTACCCCATCCTGAACAGCATCGCCAATGGAAATATGGACACATCTGATTGATTAAATTTATTGTATTTATTTATTCAATATTTATGTTATATTCAGTCGTATATCGTCCTCCTTCTCGCGGCACACTTTCACTGCACCCAAACAATTCCATTATATACCCTTTACGAAAATCTTCCTCTATTGTAAGAACTCTTACCCCTTGAGACGGCTATATTTTGGCCATATACCCAACTAGCAATCCGTACCATCCATAGAGAGGTCTCCAAAAGCCTGCTCTCACCTACGAATAAACCCAGTTCGGAGAAGCAGCAAAGAACACAAAGAGTACCACGTCATTCGACAAGAAAACCGAGACAAATAGCATACCCAATAATCACTACGCAACAAATATCACATGAATTAAAATATTTAAACAAAGAAAAAAAAAAACCAAACACGACAAAATCTCATATTACTTAATTTATTTATTGTTAAATTCTTTTTATCTACACTCGTGTATTGAGTCCGTCCACTGTCACCCATAATTTCTATTAATACTTTTTGTCATCTGCATTGACACTGATTTTCTTTTATTTAGATTTATTACAACTATCATATAGAGACAATAATAAGAATAACACTATATATATCTTAAATTATCCACAACACTAAAGTTCTTTCTGTAGAAATCTTCTATCTTCGAGCAATCTATATTACGTGATTGCTTCCACTCAGAGCCAATCTTCCTTCACTATTACCAATCCTATCATCTTATTTCGATGACTATATCTTAGTGTATCATAAACGTGCACTGAGGCACGGAACAATGCCTCCACACAATGTAAAAATCTAGATAATGTTTTGCTTCTCACTACGACACACATTGAGATTTGACAGACGTCCAACCACCACACGGTGCAGCCCATAGGTGATATTCTATCCTAGCATATCTCAAGTTGAACCGAACCACACATCCCACCACCCCAGCCAACTCCATACGCTACCCAACCTTCCGGCCACAAACCTTACCCCGGCCCACCTCAAACAGAACACAGTACACCACCCAAACGCCCACTACGCATACAAACCTAAAACAGGCCGCACAACTCCACACTTACCCCCAAAAAACCAAACCCAAAACCGACACAACTACCTCAACGCACCCCAACCCAGACACCCACAAGCACCCAGAGTAGATTAGATCTCTGCAATCAGAAGGCTGTTGCCGCCACAATATCATGCTCACACTAAACAACCTCTCGATCCTACCCTATCAGCCAAATGAAATCACTCATGTTTTGTCACAACCGCTAATCACACTACTACTGACTGAACCAGGCTTTTCATTGTAAGTTGTACAATATAATGCATCACAATCTATTCTATTCTCGTTGCACAGCTTGAAAACTCCTTGGCCGACATACCTCAATATCTCATCTAAAGAAATAAACGTCACACTTTTAATGTAGTTTCTCTGGAAGTTGAAACTTTTGATAGTTTATTTTCTCTTCAACTTCCTCTCCATCTTTCTTCTTCTTTTAAGTTGTTCAAGGGTAAACACCCTCTTTAGGAGTCTTCAAACTCATCTGGGGATTCTGAAACCTCAAAAAATAAATTCTACACCATTGGAAACATAGGTATAGACACCTCATTTGTTCTAATATGTGTGTTAGGAGCCAGAATTCCAATTTGGATCCACCATTACCAACTCCGGCTCCGGCTCCGGCTCTTGCTCCGGCTCCGGCTTTGGCTCCGGCTCCGGCTCAGACGATTTGCTAGTTATTTTAACATAACCATTCTATTTCATTTATTCTCTTCTATATGTATACCAAATTTCAGATTTTTAAGTCAATTTTAAGGTTTTGGAGTGGGTACCCCCTCATTCATTGAGCATAGCGGCATGAAACAATGGTTACAACGATAGGGGCCCATATAAAGATGACAATCCAAGTTTGAAGAGGATGCGAAGTCTCTAACACCTCTTTTGCTAAAGTATGGTATTTGGGGTCATTTGAGGTCAATATGAAACCATATAAATGACCCCCCTATGGGGCAACGGGGACTATGGTATTGGGAAAAGTAACAAAGGAAATCTCATTATTGAGACATTCTACCTCTGTTTGACACCCATCATGATAATTTTTTGATAAAGGGTAAGTCGTCTACGAAAATCGCATGTTGACACGTTCTAAATCCGTAACGGCTGGAACGGCACGTTCGGTAATAGTGGGAAACGACTCGGCGTACCTCAAAACATTTTAGCCAACACCAAGTTCGGCTTTGTAGCTTACAGAATATATAATATGTAATAGGTAATATATATATTACGCAATCGGTAATATATATTATGTAATAAAAATAATATTCCATTCTTAGCCGTCGGTCCATGTGGTCAAGAGCTTATGGTCAAAAAGGTTAATCCTTTGAGCTCCTTAATTACATTTTTTCTTTAGCTCGTATATATATATATATAAATCCGTATTTAGATTTGGAATGATTATATAGACTTAAAATAATACTTGCCTATTTCTCGGGCCATCTCACGGTCCTGTGGGTTAAATATACTTTACTTCCCAAAGTGGTAGGTGTTCGAATTCGAGTTGGAACCTAAGGAGACTTACATTTTCAAACATGACACAAAACAGCTGACAGGGAAAGGATCAAAGTCGTGAATCATTAAGGGTGGCTAAGAGCAGCCGACAAGGGACAGTGGAAAGTCGTGAGTCATAAAACAGCAGACAGGGGACGGAGGAAAGTCGTGAGTCATCAATGGTGGCTAAGAGCAGAGAAGATGCGGTGAAAGGGGGAACAGTGAAAGAGGGTAGGGAAAAGACCTCCTCTCCATACCTAAAATAACCTCATTACCTTCCTGAATATTGCCAAGATGTATAAGTAGCAGCGGATCGCGTAAACGGCACTCCGTGCCGTACGCTCCAAATATTCCCATGTACCTTCATGAAATAAACCCCTGGGAATACTGGCGGTTAGAAAAAGCAACTTAAACCAGCTAAAGCTAGCTTAAGAAGGATTAAGTCGGCTCAAGCCGACTTAAAGGCGGGTATATATATATACACATTTTTTCGTCTTATTCCTCTCCTACTACTCACGATTATGCTATATATTCTTATATTTTTCTAATTATTGTTCATCAATATATCAATGTTTTTTAGGACCTTAAGTAAACCATGGTCCTCAAAATAATTTAGTATTGGAAAGGTTGGTAATAATTTTTATAGCAAAATTAAATTAAATTTCGATGCTAAATAAAAGACTTACTCTTTTTAATATTTTGAGCTTCAAATTGATTTATTTTCCAATTCATTTTATT
>JABUQX010023248.1:5000-7500 GCA_015478945.1 Trachelipus rathkii | reverse complement strand
ACGGAGGGCTCTTCAACTCCTAAAGTGCATCGCTAAGAAGAATGGTTCTTTGATTTATAAGAGTTCTGGAGGTTGTGAATCGTAGTTTGTATTACATCGGGAATAATGTTTCAGCTGGCATTCCTGGAGGGGAGGCAGCATATGGAGTAAACGAATGTGAACGACCAAGACGGTTGCACCTTTGCGAGATTGTCCAGACTGTTTGATCACATGGGTTGTTAGGGGCATACCAGTCGACGAAAAGCTGAAATTATGCAAAGGACCCACAGGTGTAGGAGAAGGAAGAAAAGCACATGTACCTGATGGTCTAATAGTAGTAGTAACAGAGGTTGGTTCTGATTGGGAACCAGAGGGAAGGTAATTGATGTTATTCTCACCTTTATTTAATAACATTTTTACTTTAATTGACTCTTTCATTAAAAAAATATTGAACCACAAACTTTGTCTCGATGAATAAGCAGGTATAACAATATAACAAATGAAACATGAAAGTAAATAACAGATATGGCTGGAAAGACGTATCTTCATAAGGAAGAGTAATCCTTCTTTCCATAACACATTGCAGGCCAGAGACCCACACAATCACCTGATGCCCACCGCGTAGGGCAGGCTGTGGATGTAACCTCGGAAGATCCTTCCGGAACTGTACGCTGGTTTACCCCCGTATACCACACGGCACCTTATATCTTCATTTAAAGCCCGAGTCAAAGTTCGAGCTTAAAAGGACTGGTTTTTCTCCTTTACCCTCATCCACAGGGAGGAAGTGTAGGGTGAACTGAGAAGAGGCACCGGATAGGCCAAGGGGCTGTAACGGAAAAAATGGGAGAGCAGCTTACATGCAAGCGCTTAAAGGGACTGATGGGTGGAAATTTAATGTTAGAAACTGTGATAAAGAGGGTGGATTGAAAAGACAAAATTTATGTGAAAAATGAGAAAGAATGAAGCTTGAAAGATAATGCGCATGACAAATGCACGAATGCACAAGCAAGCGTTTGGGGACGGAGGGGACACGCACAAAGACCCATCGGCTTTGGTTCTCATCGCTATGCCATGCTAAAGTATTTATATTAGGAGCATAACAATACTGTAAGAATCATTACCACCTTCCAGGGATTACCCCATTGTTAAATATTCTCAAAAGCTAGTTGAAATTGCCCTTCAAGGAATTGCAGCCTGGCGCCGGCAATATATAGCGTAAGGTCATTAACGTAGAGAGAAATCCAGAGTAATGTAGCGTGATAGAACAGAAAAGTACCAAACCTTGATGGATCTATTTGACAGAAGGCATTCTTAAAAAAAAAAATATGTTCTTCATTTTACTGTTACGACTCTAAGATTGGACATCTGAACAGATTGTACTACAGATCTATTCCGCTTATTCCATACTATAGTTTCACTGCAACACATTAACACGTAGCAACATACCCTCATGCAAAAAAACCTAGCGCAATCAAGAATTAGCCCCTTTGAATTCACCAATTAAATGATTGCACCAGCCACCTCCCTACCATTCACAACATTCCTGCTGCATTCTGCATCATCCCTTTCTTCTTTATCTAACATGTAGCCTAATTATCTAAACTCGTATAATCGTTTCAATTGCTCCTCATCTAATATGATTATATAATCTAAGACTTTCCTTTTTCTAAGTGTATCTCTTGACAAAAAAAAGGCATATCATTTAAGTTAAGCAATATTTTAATAAAGAACAGCTGGTGACTCCATTCAAATAAATTACTCTCTCTGCTGGATCTTTTATCACATAAGGGATGTATTGTCAATTGCACCTCTTTCGGTAAACATCATTTACTCTCGTTGATATTTTTTCTTAAAAGACGCAAACTAATTTTCCTTAATTTTTTTTCCTTTCAATGGACCTTTATACTACCTCTTCAGCTACAAATTTTTAACAGTAATGTGAAATTCGTATTTTTATATGACAAAAAATCAATGACAAAGTAGTGAATAAAATTCCAATATTTGACATGCATAACCCGGAGAGATCAATCACTATTGAATAATACAAAATTGAAAAGAACTAGGGGGAAATTAAAGCATTCGAAATCAACAATATGAAATTGCGAATCATAAGGAAATCTTACAATTTTTCGAGGAGTAACAACAATGAAGTAAGCAAGCAAGTTTTATTTATCAATTAATCTATAATATTAATAATATATAAAATAATAATATAATAATATATAATTAATAATAATAATAATAATAATAATAATAATAATATATAATAATAATAATAATAATAATAATAATAATAATAATAATAATAATAATAATAATAATAATAATAACACTGGCCAACAAAGATTTTGCGGCAAAGCATTTGAAGGTCATTTTATAGGTAACTTGTTGCCCTGATTCCGAATATGACCTCTGTTTTCTAGATTGACTCTAGTTTTTGAGATACAGGGTCGGTACAAAATACATTATAACAAGATTTTTTTTATGTTAGGTTCTGGTAAAGTAAATTTACAATAAAAAA
>JABUQX010023247.1:0-11392 GCA_015478945.1 Trachelipus rathkii | reverse complement strand
CTAATTGTAGCCGTTCCGGTTTGATAACTAATATATATATATATATATATATATATATATATATATATATATATATATATATATATATATATATATATATATATATTTATAATCTAACAAATTTAATTGCAGGTTATTGCATTTCTTATGTATATATATATATATATATATATATATATATATATATATATATATATATATATATATATATATATATATATATATATATATATATATATATATATATATATATATATATATATATATCTAAAAACAAACTTAATTGCGGGTTATTGCATTTTCTTGTATATAATAATATATATACCATATATATATATATATATATATATATATATATATATATATATATATATATATATGTATATATATATTTATATATATATATATATATATATATATATACGTATGTGTATATGTGTGCGTGTGTGTGTTATGAAAATGAATAAAATGGTCTGTATTTAAAGAGTGAATGAACATTTGCCGTTCCATGTGTAACATTTCAAAGAAATCACTCATGATGAAGAGAACACTTGCGCAGTTAAATATGGGTTGCTTGTTTGTCATAAGAGAGAGGAAAGGAAGAAGAAAAAGAGAAGAGAAAAACAATTGCTTCATAATAGTTGAAAAGAAAGAATATTAATAATTATAAATATATTTAAACCTTTCTATTAACAGTCCCCAGATATTTCATATATATATATATATATATATATAGAGTTGTAGCGATATCCGCACCCGCACCCGTATATTTTTTTTTAAATATATACTATATTTCTTCTATCTATATAAATATATATATATATATATATATATATATATATATATATATATATATATATATATATATATATATATATTAAGAGTTGTAGCGGATATCCACTTACACCCACATCACGTGGTGGCGGATAGCGGACTAGTAATATACAGATATGAGAAATGTATGTGTGCACTACCTTATTTATATATATATATATATATATATATATATATTATATATATATATATATATATATATATATATATATATATATATATATATATATATATATATATATATATATATATATATATATATATATATATATATATATATATATATATATATATATATATATATATATATATATATATATATATATAAATATATATATATATTTAATATGACTAGACATAGTTACAAACATTACCTATCTATACACTAGTTATCGCTATAAAAACGATCGATCATTTACATATTTCATGATTACGATTAATTTTTTTTTTTTTTTTTTTTTGCGAAAATTGGCCATATGAAAGAATATATTGCATAATACATATAAAAAATTATATAAAATTTAAACAAAAAGTGTAAAAATCATTGCCATTGAATAATGCTCTTTTTCAATCTTTAAATCTTTCAATCTTTTTCAATTTTTTTTTTTTAAAAGCTCGGGCTTTTCAAAAATAGCCGAGAGAAAATTTTTATACAGTATACATTAATTTGATATTTTTACGTTGTTTTTTTTTCTACCTAGGAATCTAATAAAACATTCGTTTTATTTAAAAAAAATATATATATATATATATACATTTATTTGTTCTTAATGCACATTTCGGATAAAAATAATTAACACATAAATTCTAATACCTAAATCTAAAAGAATAATTAAATAATAATGAAAGAAAAGCAATAACATTTACTCATCTAATCAATTTTAAATTAAAGAAAACGTAAAATAGCAATAACTCAAGTATCTAATGTTAATATTTTGGGGTTAAAATCTCTCTCTCTCTCTCTCTCTCTCTCTCTCTCTCTCTCTCTCTCTCTCTATATATATATATATATATATATATATATATATATATATATATATATATATATATATATATATATATATATATATATGTATATATATATATATATATATATATATATATATATATATATATATATATATATATATATATATATATATATATATATATATATATATATATATATATATATATATATATATATATATATATAGAGAAGAAGAAAACGAACAGTAAAAGTTACTGGATTCACCGTTGATATATATATATATATATATATATATATATATATATATATATATATATATATATATATATATATATATATATATATATATATATATATATATATATATATATATATATATATATATATATATAGCATAATGTAATTAAAATATTACTTGTGAAATCCTTATATAAATAGAAAATCAATACTCTTTTAATAAGAGGTTATAAGTTTAATATCAAATTTATCAAGAAATTTATTGAGGAATATTAGCAGAATATTTCGACCAAACTTGGTTCTCTTTCAGTGCTATAAACTAAATTAAAATATAATAAAATACATAAAATAAATTTAAAATTATCACAAAAGTTTTGGTTTTATTTTTTGAAAAAAGGTGAGGAGTTAAGTGAGTTAAGTGAGTTTATGCATAAACAATTCCACTAATTATAATATACAAAGAAATGATTCACAATTAGATCAAATCATTAACAGCATTCTTAACTCCTCACCTTTTTTCAAAAAATGAAAACCAAAACTTTTGTGATAATTTTACACTTAATTTATGTATTTTATTATATTTAGTTTACTTAGCTGAAAGAGAACGGTCTGCTATATTCTTCAATAAATTTTTTGATAAATTTGATATTAAACTTACAACCTTTTATTAAAAGAGTGTTGATATTCTTCTATTTATATAAGGATTTCACAAGTAATATTTTAATTAAGGCATTACTATCTATTATTACCGCTGACGTCTTAAGTCTGTAGACCGTTTATATATATATATATATATATATATATATATATATATATATATATATATACTACGGACCCTTATCTTATATATATATATATATATATATATATATATATATATATATATATATATATTAAGTATATATATATATATATATATGTATAATATATATATAAAGTATATATATATATATATATATATATATATATATATATATATATATATATATATATATTATATATATATATATATATATATATATATATATATATATATATATATATATATATATATATATATATATATATATATATATATATATATACTATATATATATATATATATATATATATATATATATATATATATATATATATATATATATATATATATATATATATAAAGCTGCCATCCTTTTAAATTCTAATTTTTCGTGTTGCTGTATTCTTTTGGCCAATTTCAGATCCTCAATGCCTAGCCATTAAGTATTTTTATAAGTAATTTTTATACTTATTTTTTAGTTTACTTTTGTTTGTACGCTACCTAATCAAAAGTTAAGATTATTATTGCTAATACATATTATATTCTTATTGTGCAAGTTTTTTATTTAAAATAAAGCTTTCTATTTATGCTATTTTACATTGCCAGTAATAGAATTTTTTTTATTTATTTTGTAGGACAAAGTCAAAATGAGAAGTGAGTAAGAGTTTTCTTAAGACCTTTGATGCCCAAGGATGCTTAAGTGGCTCGTAACAAGATCTCCAAGTCAAGTTTCTGCTGATAATTCAGTAACAGACGATCCTCTTGCTACTCTCACTCGTACTATTAAGAATAACGAACCGATTTATGCAGTTTCAAGGCGAGTTCTTAGCAATATCTGAAACAAATTTTAAATTATCTTTTTTAAACTTTCCATTTAATTTTTTATTTTAAAAACATTAACTACAGGCAAATTTTCGATTACACTTTGCACTGCTCTAAATATATATATATATATATAATATATATATATAATATAATATATATATATATATATATATATATATGTAATAATAATATAATAACAATATATATCTTTCTTCCAACTCTTTATAATATAATATATAATATATATATATATATATATTTATATAAAAATAATAATAATATATAATAATAATATATAATAGCATAATAATAATAATAATAATATAATATAATAATATAATATATATATATATATATATATATATATAATAATAATAATAATATATATATATATATAATATATATAATAATAATAACTTGAATCTTGGTAATATAGCAACCAATAATATATGTATATATATATTATAATATTAATATATATATATATATATGCTTTCTTTATATATATGTATAACTATGTATATGTATACCCTGCCATATATATGTAGTAACAACAGCCTTATGTAACATATATATATATATGTAATAATAACTAATATATATATATATAATATATATATATATATATATATATATATATATATATATATATATATATATATATATATATATATATATAATCATTATTATTGGGAGTATTGGTAGAGGTATTTGGCAGGGTGTGTAAATGTTGGGGTTTGAAAGTAAATGTAGATAAGAGTAAGGTTATGGTTGGGAGTGTGGACAGTCCTCGGTGTTAAGTTAATGTTCAGTGGTGAGCAACTGGAACAAGTCTTTGAGTTTAAATATTTAGGATATATATTGGATGAAAAGGAAACGGATGATGCAGAGTGTAGTAACAAAGTTGTGAATGGTAGGAAGGTGGCTGGAATGATTAAATCATTGGTGGATGTAAAGGGGCTAAGTCTTGAGTGCCCTAGGGTCTTACATGAAGGTATGTTGTTACCTGTGTTAATGTATAGTAGTGAAATTATAATAAGAGGTATAGATCTAAAGTACAATGTATTCAGGTGGACAACCTTAGGGGCGTGTTAGGCGTGAAAAAAATTGATAAAATGAGGAATGAACTCATTAGGGAGTTGTGCAGTGTGAAGAAAGGAGTAAATGAGAGAATAAATGAAAGTAACTTGAGATGGTTTTGTCATGTGGAAAGGATGGATGATAGTCGGTTGGTTAAGCGGATGTATAGTGCTGAGTATGCTGGGAATCGACCGGCTCGGAGACCGAATAATAAGTGGATTGAGTCAGCAAAGGAATTCCTGGAGAGAGGAATGTGAGTTTGGCAGAAGCGAGAAGAAAAGGCGTAATAGGAGTGAATGGCGGGTTTTGTGAGGGGGTATGGTTGTGGCCCACCTGGGACAAGGGATGAACCCTCCATTGACGAGATGCCATAGTGAGGGTCCGTCGCTATCCCGTAAACCTCTAGGGTGAATTTTGTGACTGTGAGTCACTAAAAGTAAAAGTGGCCGTAGGCTGGGCTTTCTTCTTGACCGACTTATGTCATTCTCCTCTTATTTTTCTGTTTTCCGTGTGCATGTTACGCACCTTACCCCCAGTCTTGGGGAATGATGATGATAATGATGATGATGATGATGATGATGATGATGATGATGATGATGATGATGATGATGATGATGATGATGATGATGATGATGATGATGATGATGATGATGATGATATATATATATATATATATATATATATATATATATATATATATATATATATATATATATATATATATATATATATATATATATATATCTATATATATATATATATATATATATATATATATATATATATATATAGCGCCGCATCCCAAAGATCACTTTCAGTGAAAGAAAATAAAAATGTTGATTGTGGAAATCCCCAAGCATCCTTACTCGAGATTCTACTTTTGAGATTTGGACTCTTATTTATAAAAACTCCTTAAGTTTTTCTTTTCCTTCGTTCACTGGCGATATGTCTCCTTCATCTGATATATCTTTAAACTGACTTTGAGGCTTTCTTGAAGATCATTTGAACTGCAGTCATATACTTTTTATTTATTGTCCAAGTTGGCGTTATTCGTAATTTAATTTTTTCTTTGTGGATAATTTTGTCAAATATGCGGAAGAATATACTCTCACAGCTTCTAAAATAATTCTCACACCGAAGAAATAGGCAAAATGGAAATTGTGACTTAATGCTTTCAATTTAAATAATCATGTCTTGTCTAGCCGACAACTTGGTGTCACAGAAACTGCATCCAGCAGTTTTGAATATAATGACGATACGTAGATGTTTCGGACAGAGATGCAAAATACTTCTTACCAAACCTCAACCATGCAAAAAAAGGAGGCCATAAATTAGATCTGGTAACTCACATGGTTCATGGTGGATCATTGATGGATGGTGGAGTTGGTGAAGGCCTGGTTGGACCCAACTACACACGCGGTATGACCCTAGGAGTCTCTCCCACCATCTTTCAAGAGGAAGTTCATGCCATAGAGGCAAGTGTCCGGTAAGTCTATGTGGGTGATTTTGTTAAATATGTATTTCGTGTGGGCAAAAATATACTCTCAAAGCACCTTTAGGGTGGAGCCGGCAACGAAAAGGTAGATCGCATTGCTAAGACAGGAACTGAGATCACCCTAATGGGTCCTGAACCCATTTGTGATTTTCCAAAGCGCCATATGACAGAATATCTGAGACCATAGTAATATCAAGCCACCAACGATTTTAGGACAAGAGTCCCCGGTCTCAGGCAGGCAGAACATTCGGAATATCTCTGAGAAAAGAATAAGAAATATTTCTTCTGCGTCGGTTTAAAATAAGACTTGAATCAACTTCTGACTGGGACGGAGCAGTCAGATACCACCTAAAAAGTGAGAAAACTTGAGAGTGACTTATGTCAATTCGGCAGAGTAGATTATATGTAATTGCCAAGCAATAGACTTTTAAAGATATTGGCGGTGGCAAAGAGCTACACTAAAGCCCGACGACATTAAAGATTCTTTCCCTAGAAAATTTCTGGTGTTTCTGATGAACCTCATGTTGGATCAGAAATTATAATAGAGAATGACATTTCACAAGAGATCTTTTTAAGTCACTCTGACGAGGAGCCTTAAGAGTGGCCTCTATCTTAACAATCTACTCTAATGGTATAAAGTACAGCGTGTCTTTTTTTTTTCTATCTATAATTCAGGCATTTGAAAACAAGATATGACAATTCATTTGCTGATGTTCATAGGTTGTTTCGTCATGACGTCATCAATTATTATGACGGCTTCCCTAGTAAACAATCATCGATAAGAAGTCCTTGAATAAAGTCGAGAAAGGTTAATAAATGCGACCTCTTCTCAAGAAAACCTTAATAGTGTAAGAACATTTATCTGAGGATAGTTTGACATTAACTCGAAGAGCTGTTCAAGGATTGTTTATAGATGCATAATGCAGGTATTTATAAACAATTCTTGAAAAACTCCTCAAATTTACTTCGGTACCTCGGATAAATATTCCTTAGCTATCAAGCCTTCCTTGAGAAAATTCATATTTATAAAACTTTCTCAACATTTATCCGGAAATGGTTTTAAGGGAAGCTTTACAAGACAAACCTGAACCAACTGCATTTACATTTACGAAATGATAAATCCCTTATAGTCTCCTAAATAACTAAGTAAGGTCAAATTTTCAATATATCCTTGAAAAACATTTGCATGCTTTTCCATTTTTTTTTTTTTTTTTTGATATTCCTTAATGGTTTTCCCCAACTTCGGCCACGATTGAATCAGAAAAATGAGTTTTGTTTTACTCGTTCTTCGGGTTCGATACAAAACAGGCATTCTCCGCTATTACCCTATCAATAAATATCCATTATTACGTGTGGTTTTTGAGCACCCTCATACCCCACGCGCACGCGCGCGCACACCACACAGCAACCAACACACGAACAGCACCACAACACCACCACAGACTAAACAACAAACACACAACAATATATATAATATATTATATATATATATATTATTTATATTTATTATATCTATTTATATTATTATATTATATATATAATTATATATTCTTTATATATAATGCGTTATATTTTATTAGTATATGTGAAATATTACTATATATTATATATATAATATATATATATATATATATATACTATATATTATATATATATATATATTATACTTATTTATTTTATTATCACGTACTAATATGTATTTATTTATATATATTATTATCTTATATATATAATATTTATTTTATTATATATATATATATATAAGTAATTATCAAAAATAATAATAATTAATTAATTTCAAAAAAATAAAGGAATAGAAAGTAGTAGAGTATGACGCAAGTCACCCGAAAGAGGCCCCTGCATTATCGACCCTTTATACTTTTTAGTGAGAACTTCGTCCGCCAGGTCAGAAAAATCACCAAGGCTTACGGGTACGTGCGCGGCCCTACACTATGGTATTGTCCATGTAGGTTATCGTGTGGCCCAGGGTGGGCCCTCATACCTCCTTCACAAACCACGCCATCATCCTATTCTTGTCGTCTCTGCCAACTCACCTTTCCTTCTCAGGATTCCTTTACTAGTCAATCCATTTTTTTTCGGTCTCCCGCCGACGGATTTCAGCAAATGGCAAATATTTACGCTTACAAGGTAAGGTCATTTTGGTGAGGCACCATTCAATGTATTTCAATTCGGGTAACATCTTATCATGTTTCGTAAGATTATCTTAAAGAAAAAGAAAAAAAAACTCTTCTTCATACCATTGGGCAGTGGTTCCCAACCTTTAATCTATCTCGAGCAAATTAAGAAATTAAAAATTTTAGGCGAGCTTTCATTGCAGGAGAATTGGTATATAGCGTTAGTAGACTCACAGGAAGAGAGGTTAACCACAAGTACCAAAAAAAAAGTTAATTCTGTATATAATAGTATATAGTAGCTGCTTAGTACGACTGCTTTATTATTTTTACCTTAAACGAGATCTGATACCATCTTCATTTATCTGTTAACTCGCCTTCAGTATATATATTAATATTAATTACAATTAGCCGCGAAGGGTCAGATGAAAGATAGTATCTGATAAATGCTTCGCACAGTGAGCCTGAGGACTGTCTGAGACGAGCACATAGAGTGTAACCACAATCACGTAGGTACGCCGTGTTGTATCGTCGCGAGTTAAAGACGGGAGTTGGGGACTATGAGGAGAAAACCCCGAGTGCCACTTGGCACTCCAGAGGAGTATGTGGAGTAAGAGGGTTTAGCGGTGAAGAGATCCAATTCCGCACTTGCAACAGTCTGGACTAAGTGTACGGAGCGCGTAGAGGGGAGGTCCATTCTTGACGCACCAGGCTATGGCTCCTTAGTAGGAATCAGCTTACTTTTATTTTATTTTTTACTAGATCGTTAGAAAATTGTGTAATTATAAATTTTAAATGGTAAAACTTTGCTTTTAATTAAAAAATATAAATATACAGAATAATAGGTCTCAATTAGTTACGATACTATCCTATTTTCATGAAACTTATTTGAAATATTTCATAAAGAAAAAAAAAAAGAGTAAAGGTCAAAAAATGTCTGAAATTAATTATAAATATCCAACTTTCATATTTATAACCTATTTACTACCTGATGCTATAAAAAATTATAACCTTTGATGCTGAATAGGGTTGGCCGACTTACCAGGTGCGGTGCGGTGCGGTGCATGGTGCGCTCATTTTGGTGCGGTGCGAAACACAAATCCAGTGAAAACCGGTGAGGTGCTAAGTTTAAAATATATAGATGCGGTAAATGGTGCGGAGCTCGGTGCAAGGTGCTGTGCGGTAAAAATGACTTTTGGTGCGGTGCGGTAAAAATGAATTTTGGTGCGGTGCACAAAATTCCGGTGCTCGGCCAACACTAATGCTGAAGCAATTTTTATTTTTCAAGCACTCACCCTCGTGTACCATGCACTCATTTACCAATCAAAATTAATGTCATTTCCTTTCCTAATGATCTATTAAAAAACAGTAACAAAAATAAGATTCCTAAGAGTATATACACAAGTCTCGGCCAACGCAGTCCGGTGCAGTGGGATGCGGCGCTCTGCCAACCCTAATACGAACAGTGATCCTTTTATTCCGCAAATATTAAATATACATGTATAAGAATAGAAAATAATTAACATTATTAATTAAATAAACGCGCATATATATATATCTATATATACTATTATAGTATAATATATATTCTATATATTACTACAGTCTCTCTAATGTCTCATACTATTCCTCTACTATATATTCGTCTCACTATATTGCTCTATGTAAACCTAATCTCATCTCATTTCTCTCATATCGGTCTATATTCTATCTATATAATCTATATCTACTCTCTATCACTAATTATCATATCTCTCTCTCTCTCTATGATGAGGTTATATAATAAGAAAGTGATATAAAGAGATAGAAAAGAATGTAGAGAGACGAAGAGAGAGAGAGAGAGTAGAGAAGAGAGATGAGAGAGAGAGAGAGATCGAGAGAATGAGAGAGAGAGAGAGAGAGAGTCAGATAGAGAGAGAGAGAAGAGGAGAGAAGAGAGAGATTGAGAGAAGAGAGAGAGAGAGAGTAAGGAGAGAGTAGAGTGATAGGTGAGCAGATGGAGTAGAGTACTGAGAGTATAGATAGATGCGAATAGAGTAGATATAGTAAGTATGTAGAGAGTAGATGAGAGAGATGAGAGCTAGAGAGAGTAGAACGGACTGATAGAGTAGAGATGAGGAGTCTAGCTAGTAGTAGAAGAGAGTAGCAGGCAGTAGTGATGAATGATATCGAGTATAGAGCATGTAGTAAAGTGTAAGTGTCTTTTCTTTATGACATGTATAGAAGAGTGTAAATTATAGTAGGGGGAATAGAAGGATCAACTGTTCGTAAATGTAGGGGTTGGCAGGTAAAGCGCCGCAATCCCCATCTGCACCGGTGCTGTAGGCCGGAGGACATGAGTAGTGTATATACTGCTTAGAGAAGTCTTATTTTTATTGGTTACTGTTTTATAAAGAGTAGAGTCGAGAGTAGAAAGGGAAATGACAGTTAATCTTTGATGTAGTGAGAGAATGGCAGGCAATGGACAGCGGGGTAGAGTGCGTGAAAATAAAAATTGCTTCAGCATTAGTGGTTGGCCGAGCACGCGGAATTTAGTGTGCACCGCCCAAAAATTCTGTTTTTCAGCGCACCGCAAGCAAAAGTGCATTTCGTTACCGCACAGATACGTTGCATCGGCTCCGCACCGTTGACGCGATGATGAGTATCATTTGTTTAAAACACGTAGCAGCTTACTAGACAGGGTTGTATCAGTGGACGTTGTTGTTTCGGCAGACAAGAGACACGAGAGAGAGAAGAGTAGAGACGCACCATCGGAGCGCACAGCAGAAGGAGCGGGGAGAGAGACGAAGATGGTAGCGATGCAGGGAGCGAACGAAGAGCACGTGTATCGAGCATCAAGGGTAATTCATTGATTAGATGATTGAAGAGAATAGGGACGAAGAAGGTCAGTAAAAGAGGAGAGATGAGAGAGTGAAAGACTGAGGAAAATGAGAGAGAGAGAAGAGTGGAGTATTAAAGCGATAGAAGTTAAGATAGTCAACATATTGTTGGACATGCAGAGAGAGAAAAGAGAGAGA